>BGPR01048006.1:0-11655 GCA_013235015.1 Araneus ventricosus | reverse complement strand
TTTCAACAACAAATTCATTTTTGGGACTGTACATATTGGGGGCTAAAGCCTTTGGAAAATATTTTCTATTGGATTGTATCGTTCCACAGGAATTAATCTTTTTTTCTGTTAAAAGGTCATGAAAAAGTTTTTGTGAGGAAAGGAAATTATCCATAAATAGCTTATGACCTTTATCTTTTACACACTCTGCCATTATCTATACAACTTTATACGGTGCAGAGGGTGATAGGTTTTCTTTTAATTTATCTTTTTCCAGATATAATCTCATGTCGTATGCATAACCTGTGGCATCTGCAATTTTATGCATTTTGATCCCTCACTGTTTGTGCTTTTTTGGAATGCATTGTTTGAGTATCGCTCTTCCTTTAAATTTAACGATAACTTCATCCAAAGATAAATTTTCTGTGGGATCATACACTTCTTTAAATGCTCTATTGAAACACTCAACGATTTTTCTTATTTTCCAGAGTCTGACGTAAGTCGGAGAATCTCCGCATTCTTTCAAACTATTATTGGAAAAGTGCAAAAATTTTCAAATTATTAGGAAACGATCACGAGGCATAACTTTTCTGAAAACAGGAGTTTCAATTCAATCATTAACTGTCCAATAAATCCTGTAGACTGTCTTTTTCAATATGTCCCATCAGTAACACCAAACCAAGAATTTTTAGAATTTCATTGTTTTCAGTTGGTTTCCATGCAGGCGCATGTTTCCTTTTATCAGATTTATGTTTCTCCATGGATATTCAGTATATCCGAAGCATATCTATTGGTTTCTTTGATCAAAACTGATAAAATTTCATCTGTAAATAACAGTTTGAAAAACTATATTCATTTTTATAATTGCTGGTATCGACTTTCAACCCGACTTTTCGCTTCAGATCCTTCTACATCTTTCCATGAAAATAAACTTTCTACATTTTCAACAAAATTTGCTGATGTATCTAAATCATCTTTATTATTATCTTCCAAAATGTTATTTTCTAATTCATCTTCACAATTTGAATCCTTATCAACAATTTTCTTCTTCTAAATCATTCATCACATTCTCAATCTCCATTTGCATGAAATATTTTTGGGGCATTCTAAAAAAATGTAACAGACAAACATGAGAAAAGAAAAATCTGTCTGTTATAGACAGCGTAAAGTTATCGAATGGTGTATCTCTTTTGACACTTGGAAGTTGTTTCCAAAACATCGCCAATGCGCCCACAACTGATGACATTGGCGAAAAACATCCCCACTCAATCATGGACAAAGGTCATAAATGGGTTGAGGAAATTCCTTTTCTGGGAAAAGGGGGGTAGGAAAAGTCTCTCAATCACTCGGTACAGCAGCAGTACCCCAGTTGAAGTAAAAGGGAAGAAGTTTTTTGGTACAGCATATGTACCGCCGATTGGAAAAGGTTGACAAAGTAATTTTAAACTTCAAATTATGGTAGACATTTAGCCTGTGTTCTTTTAGTAGCTTTGCACATGTTCCATTTACTGTCTACATGAATGCCTCTGTGACGTAGTGAGTCAAAACAGCTTAGTGTTGTGTTTTCTTGTGGGCTGATCCCAGTCAAAAAATGACAAAGAGGATGTATTTACATCTGATTAACTACTATATACATCTTTTTCATTATGTACACATATGAATGATCTAAACAAAAAAAAAAAATCATGCATCTTTTTTTCTGGCCACGCTTCCACACTCCTAATGTTCACCTCCCTCGGTCTCATCCAGGGATCTGCTCTGGTAATTCAACTCCTTCGTGCAATTCCCTCTCTTCTCCACCCTTTTCTTCTTTTCCCTGTCTTAGAGTGGAGTTGGAGAAATTTTGCCTCTGGCCTGCTGAGTGAAGATGACACAGCTCCCCCCTTCCCAAGGAACTTTTTTCCCGAAGTAGTCCAACTGAGGGAAAAAAGTTAGTGGAAGCAAAAAATTCATGGGCTGAAATATAAAGTGATGGCAAAAATTAAAAATCTAATTGTAAACAAGTCTAGAATAGTCCTTGCCTTTCAGCAACAATGCGAGAAAATATTGCACAAGAGAACTCCAAGCTGCAAAGAAATATTGCACAAGAGAAATGATTTATGAGTCCACCATTTCAAAGATTCTCCAATTAGTTTCTGTTCAGCCTAATAACACAAACATAATTATATTGCATAAAATCACTCAAATGTTTTCATTTTGTATTTTTTTTTTTTTCTTCAGGTATCTCATATTCTTGTTCGCATTTGAGCCAAAAATATTTTCTAGGGCAATGATGCCCACAATTAACCATTTATAAATATAAGAAAACCACATAAATGCACACTAAAACAATTTAAAATCATAAATTTCATACACACTAACTATAATAATTCATATAATATCAAAAATTCACTATTATTAAATCATAAAATCCTCTGTAAATAGAGCATAAAAATTCACTTATATCATCTCATATATAAGCAAAAGAATCAAACTAATCAAGAATAACTGAAAAAGAACATAAGAAAATAATTCTCAACATTATATAAAAATGTTAAACAATGCAACAAAAACAAAGAATACATCCGAGTCTCATTGAATTCTCATAAAATTCAGGTAAATTAGTAATGTAATGACCTTTAATTCACATAATCAACTCAAATCTAAAATTCGTATTCGAGTCAAGTCTTGAAATTCTTCACTTGTGTAAAATAATTAAGCAGAAATGTAGCAAAACCAGATCAGCATTTAAACAAAGTACTGAGCACAAATATAGCACAACTTTCTCAAGAAATTAACATTGGAATCTCAGTAATTTTACTTTACTCTTCAAAACAAATGAATTGCAACAGTAATAAATGTAACAGTAAATTTTGTTCAAATTTAAAACAAGCTTAAAATGGAATTTTTCAAATCCATTTAAGACTTTCATTTTAGGCTAAAGTAGTGAAGAAATAGGTTTTAATTTCAATTTTTGAATACAAAGACTTTCGAAATTAGACAGTCATAGATTATGATCCTTCATTGTTGTAATTAAATATTCCACTATTCAAACAAAAGCAATTCAGCCAATATATATATATATGTACATATATATATATATATATATATATATATATATATATATATGCAGTATCATCACCTACACTTTCGTTGTTACAAAATTAAAGTCAGAGTTATTCTTTAGTAAGAAAAATATTGACATTAAATCACTAACATTTAAATATCTCAGTAATAAAATAATTTCTCTTTTTCAATATTCAGCAAAAACTACATCAATTTAACTCAATAAATGATAAATTTCTAAATTAATTAAAATTCTCATACCACAATATACCAAAATGCAAATATGAAATACAGTACCAATAACAGAATACAGAAATTCAGAAATTTCCTAAAACTTTTTCATGTCAATAATAAACATATTCACATCTCAATAGCTTGAAGCATATCAGGCTTTTCCCATAATGTTTGCATTTTAATATTAATCGACAAAAACAGAACTAAAATAAAATTTTTCCTTTTCAGAAAAGTAAAGAATTTCATATCAAAAATTAACTTGTTAATCAATATTAATTAAACACAAGGAGTCTAAACTATAATTAGCCATAATATTTCTTACACAACCAATATGACTAATAACCAACTAGAATAACCAACAATTACAAGCTAATTTGAGATTAATACACCAACAAGCTAAAATTCAGGTTCAATTTAGTACGGAAATAAATCATTGAATTAGATTATATTCAAGACTACAATATAAGCAAAAACCAATTCAAATTCATTAGTAACATAATATCAATTGATAAAACCTCTTTTGTCAAATTGTATAAAATAAAACAACAGTAAAAAAATTTCACATTAATCAGAAAAAAATTTAGTGGCGTAAAACGTTTTTTCCAAACAATTTTGTTTATAAATTATTTATGACGGAACTTCAAAGTTTCAACACTCAAAATTAAAAAAAAAATCAATCTAATCTGCAATCCTTAAAACTCAGTTCCTGAAATCAATCTATCTAAATTCATATGTCTACAGAAATTTCCGTATTAAAACAAAAGTTGGACTGAATCCTCAACTCTGATGTTTTTCAACCGCCAAACAAAAACGCAACATTCTGAATTCACAGAATCTGTGTAGGACAAATATCCACAATCTGCCTTTAAACAACTTGCAAAAAACAACCCCTAAATCACCCTTTGAGTTAGCCACACTATCTAATTCCACCCTGGTCAACAGACCCGACTTCAAAATATTCGAGGAAGCTCCCACATTCCCCACTTTACATGACCCTGGAGTGTTAACCTCTAAGGCCCTTAGCGAAGACAATTTCTCCCTTTTGGAACTCAGTTTGATCTTATAAACAGCAGTTTCTTGCACTATTTCTCTTCCTGATGAAGAAGTGGAAATAGAATGAATAGAGTCCAAATTCATTGCAATGGAATCATCTGCTTCAATTTGTGATGGGAGAAAATCTGGAACTCTATCTTCATGTTCTAATGAGACTCGTGGCATATTTTTTGAAGGAAACTGAACATGGTTTGGATCTTTACTTTCTATTTCCTCGTTAGCATTTTGCTGATCAGTTTGTAACTGTTTGACTTCATAAGTGTTATTCTGCTGTTTACTTAACTGTTCTTGTAATTGAACTCCGATTTTTCCCGACATCTGATTCTGTCTTAATCACTAAATTTAACTGTTTTGGCCCTATTTCTCTCTCAAATTTTGGTTTCTCCATACTCTCTTCCAATTCTCGCTTTCCCCTTTTCATTTTTTGCCTATCATCTATGATCCAGGGAATTTTCCCAAAAGCATAAACCTTATCCTCTTTTAAAATAAGCTCTTGCAAAGCATTTCTCGGCAATTTTAAATCAACTTGTAATTCCATTTCTTCAACCAACTCCCTCAAATCTTGGATCGTAGCCCGTAAATAAAAATCCTTCTCAGATTTTATTTCCCTATCTTTAATTATTTTTTGAAATCTATCAAAAGCATAGACCTCATTTGTTTTCAGAACAAGTTTCCTTACTCCAGCGAATTGCATCAACAGATTGACCAGCAACCCAAGTTCTTCTGCTACCTCCCTCATCTCTTCTGTGATAATTAGAAGCAAAATATTCATGACTTTAACGTAAATGTCACTACAACTTGAATCTGACCTCAACATTTCTTAAATGCATGAAATAGTTATCAAAGTTTAGAGATTCAATAATATTCACATCAAACTAAAGAAATTTTGCAAAATATAATTCTTAAATATATATCTGTTAGCCTTCAAAACAAGCACATCATACTAAATATTCTAATACTATGTCGTAATACTACTATGCAATGATGCAATAGATTTCACAATTCAACTACTAGCTTAATATAAAAAATTTAAATAACACATCATCGCAATTTGAAAAATACTTAAAACATCTTTTAAAACAATCAAACACTGTAGTTACACTCCTGCTAAAAAAATAAGCAACAAACACGAAAAGTTTTGGTACACATGCAAAACGGTGAATTAAAACTCGCAATTTACATATGAGGTAGAGGTTGCATCAACGAATGCAAATAGGCAACCAAACGTACCATAAAATGCAATCCCGCCGTCACACCGCAACGCCTTAAAAAGGGGTTTGCTGGACCTATGCTTCAGTTTGCAAGTAGCGATAGTTCCATGGAATCCGAGACAGCCAAAGCGGAAAGCATGAGTAGAAGAAACCATTTGCATGATGAGATGCGTTGGAGGGCTGTTGGTATCTTGCAAGCTGGTGTAAGACAATATACTGTTGCCAGAGATCTGAATGTGCATCGTAGTGTCATCCATAGGCTGTGGAATCATTACCAAAGGGATCAAAATGGCAGTAGAGGATGTGGGTGTGGATGCCGGAGAATCACCACAACTGCAGATGACCGCTACCTGTTGCAATGTGCCAGACACCGGAAGACACTAACAGTGCGACAGCTGGCTTTGCAGCTCTCAGCTGCTGCAGGAAGGCTCATATCCCATCAAACTGTGTTGCACAGACTGCATGAAGGAGGACTATTCACACGACAACCTGTTGTTTGTGTGCCTTTGTCCTCAGTGCATGTCAGAGCGTGGTTGCATTGGGCCCTTGAACATTGCAGTTGGTCACCAGAGCAGTGGGGCCACATACTCTTTACGGATGAGCCTCAATTTAACATCCAGAACGATTCCCAAAGGGCAATAATATGGTGAGAGCCAGGGACATGCTATCAGGTGCCAAACATCATTGAAAGAGACCATTACAGAGGTGGCAGGTTGCTTGTCTGGACAGGGATAGCAACGAATTGCTGAACCTACCTCTACGTGTTCGCTGGGGGTTCCGTCACAGCTGTCCGATATCACGATGAAATCGTGCAGCCTTTTATCACCGCAATGGGTACAGACGTGAGATTTATGGACAATAACGCCCACCCGCATAGAGCACGATTGATGCAGAGTTAATCTGGAGAGTGAAACCATTCCACAGATGGTGTGGCCTGCTAGATCATCGGACCTGAATCCCTTAGAGCATATATGGGAGATATTGGGAAGACGAACTGCAGGTCTCAGTGTGCACCGGGCACCCTCCGTAAGCTCCAACAAGCCTTACTACAGGAATGGGCATTACTGCCACAACAAGCGATCAATGACACTATTGCCAGCATGCCTCGCCGTTGTCTGTCAAGCATGCATTTCAGTTAGATGGTATCATACCCGTTATTAGCGTGTGGTTCCCATTGCACATTGTGCCTACCAATTTGGGCTGTCTCGCCACAATGGCTGTAATATATGTGTTTTTGTTTGTCTTTGCTTTATTGTTTGATATATGGTCTAGTAATGCCACACGTAACTCGTATACAATTTTCACGCATATCCATTAAATAGTTTTTATTTTATTCCAAGTTTTGCCTTTGTTGCTTATATTTTGAGCAGGAGTGTATTTTTCTAGCCAAACTGAAATTTCTGCAATGATCAAGCATTAAATCAATAATATATACAGAAATGATACACAATAACTGAAGGCTATGATTTTTTTTTCAATTGCAATGATGCACATTTTTCAAACACACACTTTTTTCACTCTGCAATGATGCAGCAAGAACATACATTGATGCACAATATCGTTTAACCAATTCTTTGTAAGAAAAACATCTGTAATGATGCAGTGAAAACTGTTCAATGATGAACTCTAAATTTCAGACATTTATTTGCTATACACATTTTCAATGATGCAAAACTAGTGTGCAATGATGCACTGCAATTTAAATCCCTTTGTTTAAATCAACATATCTGCAATGATGCAGGGAAAACTGTTCAATGATGAACACTAAAATTCAAACATTTATTTGCAATGATCCACAACTTTCAAATGCAAACATTTTCACTCTGAAATGTTGCAGCGAACATGCATTGATGCATACTTTTCAGCTCAAAATTTTTCTCTGTCTGCAATGATGCAGCAAGAACGTGCATTGATGCACAATATCATTAAAGCAATTCATTTTATAAGACAAACATCCACAATGATGCAGAGAAAACTGTTTAATGATGAACACTACATGCAATGAGTCTCCGTAATTTAAATCCATTTGTTTAAATCAAACATATCTGCAATGATGGCGAGAAAATTGTTCAATGATGAACACTAAAATTCAAACATTTGTTTACAATTCATATTTGCAATGATACAAAACCAACGTGCCGTTAGATAAACATAGCACAATTAAATACATGTACAGTTGCAAATAACATAATATGCAATGATGCATAATTCACAATTTGTTTTGCCGCCACATCTATCAATCCAAAGCACTTACCTCCTCTCCTTCCTTCCCGAGAAACTTTTCCCCCCGTTAAGCACCATGTCCTTTGCGGCGTATCAGGCAATACAACGAATCCCACTGCGGAGCACCATTTTATTAATGCTGTGACGTAGTGAGTCAAAACAGCTTAGTGTTGTGTTTTCTTGTGGGCTGATCCCAGTCAAAAAATGACAAAGAGGATGTATTTACATCTGATTAACTACTATATACATATTCTGCATTATGTACATGTATGAATCATGTAAAAAAAACAACATGCATCTTTCTTTCTTTCTGGCCACACTACCACATTCCTAGTCCACCTCCTTCGGTCTCATCCGGGGATCTGCTCTGGTCATTCAACTCCTTCGTGCAATTCCTTCTCTTCTCCACCCCTTTTTTCTGTCCCCCGTCTAGAGTGGGGTCGAAGAAATTTCGCCTCTGGCCTGCTGAGTGAAGATGTCACACCCCCAATGGAGTTGGGAAACTGTCCAACTCCACTTTCTTATTCGTCATGCAGAATTTGCATTTGATTTTGATGTTAAAATGGCGTGGCACGTGCTGATAAAAAGAATTTGGACATGGGACTAATAATCATTCAGCTTACTGGGTACTTTTGTAACGGCATTCTTTCTTTTCTTCCATTCTACATCTTAAGTAAGAGGTAAGAGATTTTAGGCCCTTCTTTTTAGATTTTGTTTAAAAGACTGTTTTGAATTTCTTCTTTGTGGTTAAATGTTTTTCTTTCCAATTTATTCCGGAGTGGGTTCAGGCCTTAGAGGAAAATTCTTATTGAATTTAAACCTTAAAGTCTTTTTCCTCTACAGAAAACCTATTCTGGTTTTGAATTTGCATGTATGAATGGTGTCTGATGACGTCATCCACCAGATTCTTATTTCTCATTGTTGTTTGTTGTTATTTTTGTATTTTTAACTCTTTCACAGTTGAAACTTCCCTTAATTCGTATTTATATCCTAATATAGAGGGTGTTGCCGAATTCGACCGAAAATTCAGAGGGGTGATCGGTAACATACCAATCAGCAGAAGCCAATCTGTATTTTCTGGTTCCTTTTTTAGTTTTCCTTGAATATCCCGAAAACTCTTCAGTTTTCACACTACATGCGATTAAAGAACGTAAAATTCCCTACAATTTCATGCTTTAAAATTTTTTCCGGTTTTAATATTTTTGCAGATAATGGCTCTAAACTAATTTTTGATTTTCAGTAATTTACGACCCCCTGGACCACCAAAATGGCATGTTACCTATCTGAAAAAAAATGTTTAAAAATGCGCTTTCATTTTTTTAAAAAAAATTGTAGTTGAAACATTATTAGTTTTTTAAAATTAATTTTTGAACAGTGTCCAACAATTCTCAGACACCCTGTATTTTTGCGATTTTCAGGGATGAGATTCTTCCACTTTTTCGCGAATTTCCACTTTTTGGTTATTTTGGAGAAATTCCGTTTATTTAAAAAAAATTTTTTTTCCCCTCATAATTCCGTTTTTTTTTTCCCCCTTCGGATTTCCGATTTTTTCCCCCTCTGTATAAATTTGCTTTTTCTTCCGAAAATTCCGCTTTTAGACAAAGAAAAGAAACCTTCCTATCTTACATTTTCAAAAGAAAATTCTGGGAAAATATGCTCAACAGTGCAGCTTAACTCCACAGGCTAGAAAACTAGCTGATTCATCTTCTACTGACGAATCAACATTATATCAGCAAGCTCTACAAGGATGAACATTCAGTGCCATTCAAAGTATTAAGTACCACCTTTTTGCAGAAAACAAAACTTCTGTGGCATATTTTGCAAAGAGAAAAAAAAAAAGATTTTTTTGCATGAAAATGTTGAAAAAAATTAGTTGAAAACTTAAGGTTATCTTGTAGGGTGATCATCTTGTAATATGAAGAAATAAAAAAAATGGAACAATAACAAATAAATAAACTACATAAAAATGAAAAACTCCTGTCAAAAGAGGCAGCTAAAAAGTTGTGTTCAAATGCAGCAAAAACGCAGAGAATAAGACATAAAAAAAATCTTCTCAAAATAAAAAACAAAACAGATGATTTACCTAGGCATTCGAGAGATAATGTAGTCCCGACAATTATGCCAGTAATTAAACAGAGAGATACTAATGAAGACTGTGTAAAAACTGTAGCCTTTATTGAAAATAAACTTGCAGAGGATGCAAACACATCCTTTATTGAAGAAAAATCTGTCAAAGGTAGGAGCCCTCCAAAACAAGGGGTGAAGCGTGTTAATGGGGATCTGTTACCAACAAAAGCCACACAAATAAAAAAATAAAAGAAAACCACTTATTTAACAATTAAAGTAATGTTTCAAAGGGTTTCAAAAAACAATAATGCTAAATGAATCTGTCATTGTAACTGTACAATTTCTCGACCCCTCTCGCTTTATAAGGTGCAAAATCATTGTGCTGTTACTTTTGTGAAAATGTATAAAAATAAAAGAAATAAAACAGAATTCAGTATATGATACATTATTATAATTTATAAAGAGCTAATATACTTTACACAATTGCATGAAGCAAAAGAAATTATTTGTCCTTATTTTTATTTATTTTTTGAGCTAACTTTTATCAAAAGGCTATTAAATATAATTCTTCTCTGACTTCTGTTGGGTGAATGTTGCATCTTAGTGATGTACAGGTGGTAAATATGTTTTAATGTCTAATTTTGTATTTGAAGATGCCCCTGATGATGTGTTAAACTTATTTGTTAACTTTTAATGTGAATGATTTAATAATAATTTAATATTATTTTTCTTATTTATACATACTGAATTATAAATAATTAAGTTATTAATTATTATAGTGTAATATTTTCATCATGTTGCATGTTTTGATGTTTTATTTCTTTCGCGTATAAATTATGGTACACATTTTTTGCTTGCGTATGATTTCAGTCTTTTTGCTTTTTTGCCAATCTCATCCCTGGATTTTCACAGACTAAACATCGTTCACGACCTTATGGTAATTTTTCATCCTCTTGATGCCTACTTTCAGCCCTCTGAATTTGTCAGTCGAATTTGGCAACACCCTGTATATGCTATCATAGAGGACTTTGTCTACAGATTTCACAAAAAAAATGGGGAAATAAAAACGGGATAAAAATTAATTTGGATGTTACTTTTGTCTTTTAACAATGGAAGAGAAATACACAAATATGTGTTTTAACAATGAAAATGGTTTTGAATTTGATTGCAACAATGACAAGTATAGTTGTAAATTATGCCACATTATTATTATATGTAAATTATGTAATAAAATACTTTTAGTAAATTAAATTTTCTGAAAAATTTGTATCTCTCCCTTTATTTTTTCCATATCAAGATCGGATGTTTCAGAGACTTTTTGAATTGATGCAATTTTTATAATCTTTGATGTATTGGAACATCTTTTAGAGATTGAAAAATATCCAACTCATTTTCTTTGAACCTTTCGTCTATTATGTTTAAAGCAGCATCTATAACTGGAAAAGCAATTTACATTTGATAGAACGATTTAACACCTTGTGACATGCTGAAGGAACTGCCGCCTATTTCCGAAGACACCTTTCTAGAGCGTGGAAGTTTTGTAGAAGTAAACGATTTTGCTTCACAAATATCGTTAACATATATCCACAACTTTTCAAAAAAATCTTCACTTCGAAATTCATGCAAACATTCTTTTGTTGTATAAACCAGTTCTTTAACTGTTAAAAAAATTAGCGGTTTTGATTGCAAAGCTTTTGAAAGCATATCTATAGCTTCTAAAACTCTTTGGATCAGAAGTAGCCAAAAAATGAATTGGAAACTTTCGATATTATTCAGCAAAGCTTCAGCTTGCGATCCATTTTTCGATGGATTGTTAATTTTGAACTTTGAAAAGTGGGGGGGG
>BGPR01048005.1:1402-11655 GCA_013235015.1 Araneus ventricosus | reverse complement strand
GCATCGTGAATATCTCATCGCGCAATGTGAAGCTCTAGGTGAAAAGGTCTGCCTGCCCGCTAGAGCGTTTGGGCGATTCTTGCATCGTGCATATCTCATCACGCAATGTATAGCTCTAGGTGAAAAGGTCTGCCCATAGAGCGTTTTGGGCGATTCTTGCATCGTGTATATCTCATCCCTACGCAATGTAGCTCTCAGTGCAAGGTCTGCCCATAGAGCGTTTTTGGGCGATTCTTGCATCGTGAATATCTCATCACGCAATGTGGCTCTAGGTGAAAGGTCTGCCCATAGAGCGTTTTGGGTGATTCTTGCATCGTGCATATCTCATCACGCAATGTAGCTCTAGGTAGGTCTGCCCATAGAGCGTTTTTGGGCGATTCTTCCTCGTGAATATCTCATCACGCGCAATGTATGGCTCTCGGTGTAGGTCTGCCCATGGGGAGGCGTTTTTGGGCGATTCTTGCATCATTACCTCATCACGCAATGCCATAGCTCTAGGTACCCGGAATGCCTTGCCATAGAGGCGTTTGGGCGATTCTTTCATCGTGAATCTCATCGCACAATGTATAGCTCTAGAGTGCAAGGTCTGCCCATAGAGCGTTTTGGGCGATTCTTGCATCGTGCATATCTCATCACGCAATGTATAGCTCTCGGTGCAAGGTCTCTGCCCATAGGCGTTTTTGGGCGATTCTAACGTCGTGAATATCATCACGCAATGTATAGCTCTCGGTGCAGGTCTGCCCCTTAGAGCGTTTTGGGCGATTCTTGCATCGTGCATAATGTCTCATCACACCAATGTAGCTCTTTCGGTGCAGGGTCTGCCCGTAGAACGTTTGGACGATTCTTGCGTCGTGATGTCTCATCACGCAATGTATGACTCTCTGGTGCAAAGGTCTGCCCCATAGAGCGTTTGGGCGTTACATCGATGCATATCATCGCAGTAATGAGAACTGACATCACCACGGACACTAACCGGATGTAGTAGGCCCACACGATAACATTCGTTTTTTTTGTACTTTAAGTACACGAGCTCAAGGCTCTCGACTTGCTCCGGCGCATTGCTTGTTTTTTTAATCAGCTGGACCTAACAATTTTATTTGCCCCCCTAAATAAAACGCGCCTAGAAGAATTTAATGTTGTACATCCGAATTTTTCAGATACCCATCTCGTTACTTACGTGTCTGATCAATCTGAACCGGATGAAATTCAGATCAGGACCCCCATCTAACCAAGACTACAAATTTATATCGATTTTAACCTTTATGAAAGCAGTTTTTTTGGAAATAATTGTTTCAACAACCTAGAATTCGTCACAATACATTTAATTAAAACCGGTTTAGACTTCACGCATAAAAAATGTTAGGTAATTTTAAACAGAATGGATCCCAAAAATTTAAAACTTTTTTCTTACGATCTAAGTCTCTAATATCAAGTTTGCCAGGGCTCTTGACTAACAGGGCAATCATGAACTGCAAAGAAAACTTTCAATTAGATCTTACTATCTGCAGGCAGTTGAAAACTATAAAAAAAAAAAAAACAATTAAATATTACTACCTGCAGGCGAATTTGAAAACATAAAAAAAACAATTAAGCTCTTACTATCTAGGAAGCAGATTTGAAAACATATGAGAAAAAAAAAATAAGATCTTACTATCTTTCTGGAGCAAAGATTTGAAGCATGTGAAAAAAAATGGATCTTACTATCTGCAAGCCAGATTTGAAAACATGAAAAAAAAAAATAAGATCTTACTATCTACAAACTGATTTGGAGCATGAAAAAAAAACATAAAATTAGATCTTACTACCTGCAAGCCAGATTAAAACTTATGAAAAAAAATAAGATCTTACTTATCTTAGAGCAGATTTGAAGCATGAAAAAAAAAAAACAAATTAGATCTTACTAATCTACAAAACTGATTTGGAAACATGAAAAAAAAACATAAAAATTAAGATCTTACTACCTGCAAGCGAATTTGAAAACATGAAAAAAAAATAAGATCTTACTATCTGCAAACAGTTGAAGCATGAAAAAAAAACCAATTAGATCTTACTATCTATGAAGCAGATTTGGAAACATGAAAAAAAACATAAAATTGAATCTTACTACCTGCAAGCGATTTGAAAATATGAAGAAAAAAAGATTAGATCTTACTATTTGCAAACCCAGATTTGAAAACATGAAAAAAAATCTTACGAAAAGTTTCTGAAATAAAAGGATGTTGGGTTTAAACTGAACAAGTTTGGTGCACAACCCTTATCGTCGATGAAATTATATTGCTCAAAAATAACACAGTAAAGGCTAAACGCCTAGGCAGCTGCCTAACATTACCTATTTAACGTTTAGTTCAGTTTAATTGGATTAACGCCCCGTCTTGAAGCTTACGAGGGCTGTTGGGACGAAACTCGTCATTTTTGAGCTGCAGGCAGATGACGAGGACGACACTAGACTGTAACCCCTTCCAAAAGTTTCCTGTACACCAGCATGTGGACGCTTGGCCCTAAGTACGATTTAGCGAGCAGCAGGCCAATATACGATGGATCTTCAGTGAAATCTGGTTTCAGGCGGGTGCCTGTGGGCCCAGAGGGCCGAGACCTTACCCACTAGGCCGCCGCGGCCCGGTTGTCTATTGTCAAAGTGACCCCGTTTATGTTCCTTGCAGAACGGATGCTTCATGTGATTGCGATCTGTGCATTTTGTACGATATCTTCTGACAGACTCCTTCTCCCCGCTGGTGTGGTGCGAGAAAGTTTGGAAGGAGGTTGGTTTCGGCTCTGGTGTCGTCCTCGTCATCCGGGTGATTGCGATGGCCTAGTGGTAGGTTACGACTTCGGGCCGAATTCTGATTTGAAATCCGATTCCGATGAAGATTCACCGTGTATGTGAGTCAAACGTCCTCCCCTAGAGTGCTACCGAAGCTTGGAAGAAGAAGAGTGTCAGCAATTATCGTCCTCGTGATCTGACAGCGGTTCAAAATGACGAGGTCCGTCCCAAACTAGCCTCGTGTTGCTTGAAAACGGGACGTTAATAGAACTAAACTTGACATGATGACTAAAATCTTGAGGACCAACTTAGTAGGGGTCTGTTTTCTGGGAATCTACTCGTTCCTCATTCAATCCCCTCTAAGAGCGCAAACAATATGTGCATACTTTCTCGCGTTGTCAATTACTCCTCAAGACTGTTTGCAAAAGGAATGCAATTAACGAAAATAAAACCAAAACGTTCCAAGGATTTTTTTAATCCAACCTGTATCACTTATGTCAGGCCAAATTACGCTTCCCCCCCCCCCCCAAATGGCGGCCAGGCATCGAGAAGAAAAAGTTGTGTTTTTTTTTTTTTTTTTTTTTTGGCGCTGTGTTTTTTTAACTGCATGCAAAGTGAAAACAGGAACACTGCGATTGAACTCTTTGGAGTGAACGCGTTCGCTTAAAATAATCGATTTCACGAACGTTGGTTTTAAACCTGATTGAGCAACCGGAGATATCAACAAAGTTGCTTCTTATTCTAAATTCAGTCAAAATTACAGTGCTAATTACTTCCTGGTCAGACATTCTACAGTATCTATAGGATTGCACTACATTATCTATACGATTATACTACATTATCTATACGACTATACTACATTATCTATAGGATTGTACTACATTATCTATGATTGTACTACATTATCTATAAGTTGCACTACATATCTAAGTTATACTACGTATCTATAGGATTGCACTACATTATCTATAGTTATACCACATTGTCTAAAGTTATGCTACATTATCTATAGGATTTGCACTACGTATCTATAGGATTTATGCTACGTATCTATACGATTATACTACATTATCTATGACTACTACATTATCTATGCGATTATGCTACATTATCTATACGATTATACATTATCTATAGGATTGCGTACATTGTCTACTTAAGTTATACTACATTATCTATACGATTGTACTACATTATCTGTAAGTTGCACTACATTAACTATAGGATTATACTACATTATCTGTAAGTTATACTACATTATCTATGGGATTGTGCTGCATTATCTGTAAGTTATACTACATCATCTATAGGATTATACTACATTATCTATAGGATTATACTGCACTATCTATACGATCATACTACATTATACTACATTCTCTATAGTATGTTATTTCTCTAGGTTATGTGAGAAGAGAATGTGTTTTGGAATTCAGGGAAACCAGAAAGTGTTCTTCACTCAACTCTCAGGCATATTTCCACAGTACATCCTTTATGTGTATAAGCCTTCGTAGAATAGCGGAAAGAACCTTTGGGAAGAGTGCCGACTTAGGTGTCTTCCTGATTATGGTTACGGTTTAAAATTACGAGGGGTCAGTTCCAAAACAGCTCTTTAGTAGCTTCAACACAGGACTTTAACTAAAATGACACCAAAGGGACGCTAAATGCCTATCTCTTCCGAGGGATGCAGATCGGATGCCAAAATGAGCACGGCGCATCGCATTATTTTCAATTCAGCAGTATGAATCCACTGCATTAGGCCTTTCTGCAAGTAATTTTATCCAGTTTGGTAACAAGAAGCGATTTTCGTGATCTCTTTGATGATAGGATTATACTAGAAGACTTTTAAAATCAAAGTTATTTATATAATACTAAATTATTTACAATTTTAATGGTAGTTAAGCCATTTTCCGCTCAAATAATATTAAAACTAGCGAATAACACCGACGTTGCGCGGGATGAAAATATTGTTATATATTTTATTGATAAAAGAAATCCCAGCGATTTCCATAGCAAACCATACTTGAACCTCTTTCGTGCTTCGGTATTGTTGTGAGCAAAATTTGGAGTACTTGTAACATACTCGATCATTTTGAGATGCAGGAAACCCTCTGCGTTTTGCGCATGCTCAGGCAGGTTAGTTCCACCAAATAGGGGTGAGAGTGAGAAAAAATGGCGGAGGCTCGAATCTCAAGATACCACTTTACGCATCTGATTGGCTAATCGTATTATTTCCATCAGTCACATAAGTTTCTCGCCAATATTCAATGCTTTTTTTATTTTAGATGTGCGCATTTTTCCAATTCTAGAAAGCTTATGATGCTTTGCGTTTTCAATGAAAAAGCGAAGCTACAGCAGCCTCGATATTTTTACTCTCGTATACAGAAGTATACAAAGAGAAATATTGCAATCCTCAAAAAAATTCGAACTCGAGATTTTGACGAATCTCCACGTTTGAGACCTCCCCAGGTCCGAAAAAAGCCTGGTAGGAATTATGTCTGTCTGTAGACACGATAACTCGAAACTTAATAGTTTGTTATGTGGTCTTTACATAATTTGTAGATTTCTATCAAATTTTGGACAAAATCCGTCTACGGGAATCTGCCTGTCAATGCAGTCGGTCATGCAGACATATAACTCAAAGCTTGAATAGCTAAGATGGATAAAATTTGGTACACAGTTTTATCCTCCTTGGATATAGGTCCATGAAGCAATTTTGGGAGGCCAAATCCGTCCAAGCGTTGACTGTCTGTCGGTCTGTATAAATCACGCGCATGTATGTCGAAGCAATCCTCTGTGCACGCGAAAGCTGTGGGCGAATTACGACAGTTGCCTTGAGCCGGTAGGCGGAAAATCGGTACGCATCTCTTTGAATTTGATTCTTTGCCTAGATGTTTTCAATCACTGCTAATGAAAACCTTCTGATAGTCATAGGATTCTGGGTAACAGTAGGTTTATCACGCGGGGAAAGGGAAACAGCACCTTTCTGGGAAGTATACGAAAGTTTAGGGGAGAACGCTGGTTTTAAGTTTAAAATTTGCCCAGTACCCGCTGAATGCCGCTCGCATCGCTAGCGCATGCGCAATCGAAAAGGTCATGTGAGCTGACAAACCAATCAGATTCCATTTTCCGTGGTGGTATCATGGGATTGAAGGCGCCTGTGAAAAAAATGGAGGTGTTTACATTTTTATAGCAGCATATCGAAGGAAACAATTTATTTTCATTTATTGCTTGACTGTAAAGACTAATTTTTAAAAAAAGCACGACTAATCGGGATAACGGCATGATCTGACTCCGGAAAACGTTCATCTTCCTCATTGTCCGTCACCTCTTGTCGAGTAAGAAATCGTCCAAAGTGCGAGCCTCAGGTTGCTGGAACGTCTATAACAAAGATTATAGTTATCGCATACCAAATCCAGCTGTTGGCGGTAACGTAGTATATAAATACCATGTGAAGGAACGCAAAAAAATGCGTTGAATATTAGCAATCGACAGAGTACCTACGCTCATGTCCAATAAACAACAATTACAATTAACAAAATTTACAGATATTAAATTAAATCAGTCAAATTAATTAAAACTCTAGCTAGCTAGCCTCCAGAACTTTGCTCCTTTGTTTTTGTGTGTATTTTAGTTGGCGTCTCTTTCCTTGATTCTACTTTCGGCAGATAATTATTTTACATTCTCTAGTATTATTCTAGAATTGTAGAACTGGACTTTTCATTAGAGATATGCACGATGCAAGAATCGCCCAAAACGCTCTATGGGCAGACCTTTGCACCTAGAGCTACCGAATTTCGCAGGCAGTCACTTCTTAGGTGGTAGGAGCTCACAAAGATAGGGATTTTCAAAATTTTAAACAGATTTTTAATTCAGAATTAATGGAAATTTTAAAGGTCCTCAATAAATAACTTCTTTATAAATCATCGCCTAAAAAATACTTTTTTGACCACTTTAAAATTTGAAAAATACCTTTTCAATGACTGTACAGTATTTTTCTTTAATTTTTAACAATATATTTGTAAACATATTTTACAACATTACTTATCACTGTTTTAGTTACTGGGTTCATACATACGTGCTTTGCATTGATATTAAATAATTTTTTTGTGTTCACGTTACCGTTGCTGTATACTTAGGAGTAAATTTTTATAAATAATATAAAATCAAACGAATAAGGTCTAAAACATAATCAAGCCGGCATATTTCTGGCTAGAGTTCGAATCTCCTGAAAATTCTTTTATTCGACACCAGCAAGGTACCGGTTAGCAGAAATTTTATTGTAGTATCCGTTTTGAATTGCTATTTTCTCCAAGCGGCACAGAGAAATCCCCCTTCCCCAAATAGGAGAGTGATTATAGACCGATCGAAAACTCTTAAAATCGAAATGAGGTTCCCAATTCTAGAAAATTCGAATTTTATTTTTTTAAAAATACCAATTCAGTACGCGTTTCAACTGAATCTCCCGATGGAATTTTCGCGCATCTTTTTCCCACTCGCAAACAGCTTATCTGCATGCTGCCTTATCACGGTAAACAAAAGCAATAGTTTAAAGTCTAATTTGAGAATATTTTTTGCCCGGTTCTGGCGACTCGACTTATCATCACTGATAAGGGGTTACGCATTGAAAGTGAATGGATGTTTGGGTTCTTATCACTCAAGTACAGTGAACCCGCGATAATCTTCCGGGGTGCTTCACTTCCTGTATACAGTGCTCGCTCTATCTGAAAGGGTGGAATGCCTAAGCACATGCCGACAGGAAGGAGGTTTCGCGTAAACTGTTCGAAACGTGATGCTGGGTGGGTTGTACAATGATCTGAGAAGCATTGAAAATTAGTTTTAGAAGAGTCTATCAAAGTAGGCATGGCGGTTACTGCGAAAATAACCGGTCTCGGTTATGCGGGTTTTTATGCATGGCGGTTACTGCGAAAATAACCGGTCTCGGTTATGCGGGTTTTTTTCACCTCCGGTTTAACCTGGCGGTTATAACCGCTCAAAATAACCGTTTTTTGAAATAACCGGTTTTCGGCTTTTTTAATAAAATAACAAACACAAACGCCGTTTGTACACAAAATTTTTTATTAAGACTGTTTTAACAAGAAATCCATCCATTGGCCAATATTTATCGATTCGTAAAGACTTTTTCAGTAATCCGCCAATCAACAGACGCCTCGAGAAAACGGTTGTCGTTGATTGGCCTAAGATGATGAAATTCAAAGCTTCATAACTTCATGGCAAATTTTAGTCTAGTCCAGTGATGCGCAAACCGTGGGTCGCGACTTCCAAAGGGTCGTGAGAAAAAATTTTTGGGTCGCTAAAGTTAAAGAAATTTATTTGACAATAAAAAATAGGCTTTTTTTCAAAAATTGTGGGTACGATCCCCAGAGGGGTCGCGACCATGGTTATCAGAGTTTCAGAGGGGTCGCGGCAAAATTTTATACAAAGTGAGGGGGTCGGAAATAAAAATATTTTGCGCACACTCATCTAGTCGAACATAAAATCGAGCCTATTTTCCGATCCGTTTTTTCGTCCTGTTATTGGATTTTAAAAAAATAACCTTTTATAACTTGGACAAAAAAATAACCGAAAAAACCGGTTAACCGAAACAAAAGAACCGTTTTCGGTTAAAACCGGTGAGTTTTCCCCATCCCTATATCATATTTGATGAATGCCCATATTTTATACCTCCACGAGGCAAAAAAAGACATTTTTGAAATTATGTCTCTCTGTATGCTATCTGAAAACCTCAATGAGCTAGAAGGATGAAATTTGGAAGTTTTTGCTGGAAATTCTTGTTGCCAAATTATTATTTATTCCAAAATTCTCAAGTGATGATCATCATTTCTATTTGGTCATGATTAACAAAGGCCCACTTTCAGCTATGTTTCTAAACGTTGAAATTTTAACAGCTTTCGAATATTTATTTATTTGTTTAGAAAATGCACACTACAGAATAAACTCCGATTTCCGTCCGTTTCTGATACAGAAACAGACACTAAAATAGCCGTAAAATACAGATTAATAAAAACAACAGATAGACACAGAAATCACTAACAACACAACACGATTTTAAAAAGCACATAAAATAAAAACACTTCAAGAACACAACAGCCGCAAACATTCAGTCTTAAAAACACCATAAGACATATTAAACACATCAAGATTACGAGAGTACCTGTTAAAAATCTTGTAAAATTTATAAATAGAAAAATTACGTATGTAATTTAACCTGGTAAATACATTAACAGATAAGCAACTCTTCCTCAGACTTCTAGTCGGCACAGAAAAAGTGATATGGCTCAATACGTCACTGCAATCAATGGCATCATTAATTATCTTGTGATAAAATAAAAGACAAGAAAGATCACGCCGGACCCTCAAACTGTGAATGCCAAAGATGTTACATAAATGAGACGAGGATAAGTCTTGTGGATAATAGTGATTTGTTCGGTAAAATAAGTAACGCAAAAACCTAGTTTGTACCTGTTCAATAATTTTAATTTTATTTTTACAGTAAGGGTCCCAGACAAGAAAACAGTACTCAAGACCTGAGAGGACAATAGTGAAAAATAAAACATTCAAAGCAAGTATACCGGAGAAAGGTCTGGTATTACGTTTGATAAAGCTAAGTTTAGTGTAGGCCTTAGAGACAATGTTATCAATACGTTGGGTAAAATCGAGTCTAGTGTCAAAAGTAACACCAAATGTCAGTAACTGACTTCGATCGGCGTAGTAAAATATCATTGATTTGGTAAGAGTAAAAAATAGGCTGTGATTTCCTCCTAAAACTAAGGATGCTACACTTTTCAACGTTAAGGAGTAATTTATTAACGATGCACCACTGATAAAAGTTATCAAGGTGAATATCTAACGGAACTAACTGCTTCTTCAAATGGTTGTAAGCAGGGTTGTCATATTGGCCTTTTTAAGGTCGGATTATGGGAATTTGGCCTTTTTTCAAAGCCCTCGGCCTTAGGAATTTTTATTTGGCTTTATTTTCGTTAATAACTTTTAGAACAATTTTTAATTATATATTGTGATGCTTTTTAATAAATTTTTGATATTACACGTTTCAAATGATATATAATGAGCTGTCAAACGAAATAGCTCCCGAATAGAACAAGGATGTTTGAAATTTCTTTCACTTAAATTTTCGTTTAATGATAGAGTATTGAACATATGGCTATCAAGTGGGATTCGTTTTCAAGAAGAACAGCTTTTTTTCTAACAGCAAATGAGGTTTTCAGTCAAATTGTCAAATTTGGCCTTATTTTTAAGAGGAGTTGGCCTTATTTTGCTATTTTGTTCTGGCAACCCTGGTTGTGAGTACTAAATATTGACAGGAAATAACCTTTGAAGATACTAATGTAGAATTTTTAGCATTGCATTGTCCTACTCTTAGAATTTTTCGTCGTTTAATTTAAATAAAGCAAGTCTAGAAATATAAGCGGTGAATCAAAAGTTAATTTTTAACGAATCGGCGTCGATGAGG
>BGPR01048003.1:0-11656 GCA_013235015.1 Araneus ventricosus | reverse complement strand
TTACTCCGTTCAGCAACCCACTAGAATTTAGCTAATTTAAACAACAGATTTTTCTGTTGCTAAGAAAAATCACAACAGTAATACAATAATTAAAATTAATACAATTTGTTCACTGAAGTTCTGAATGATGTTGCATAAGAATATTAAATCATTTAACTAATCTATATTTGAAAATTCATCATAATTATTGTTTTTTCCTTCCAAAAGAGCTTTATTTCTTGTAATAAATTGGCATACCGATTAACCGCAACTGATGCATTGAATCTTGTATGTCAAAATCTCAGAATATTGGTACTCTATTTCCGTTAATAATTGTGAAAATTGTCGTTTATGAAGACCTTGCATTTATAAAGTTGATGGCTTTTATCACAACTGGCATTACATTGGAAAATATTTTTAAACCTTGCTTCACAAATAGAACTTGATGGTGTAATTATGCAATGAAATTCAATTTCTTAAGCTGCTGAATAGAATGATTGCTTTTTGCCCCCATATTGGATGCATCATTTGTTATTACAGAGACAATTTTCTGTAGGTCAATATCCATTTCTTTAAATGCATTATTAAATTCATTAAAATATCAAGACTAGTACACCTCCCTTTTGAATGTTATTAATTTCTTTGACTCTTCTTTCATTACATTGCCTAATTTATATAATGAATTAATACTTTAATTAAGAATTAATTGCTAATTTATTGCAAGAAAAATCTGCTAGTTGTGCATAACCATTTCAAAATTCTTCAAATTCGATTCACAAAATATAGACAAAAAATTTTTCAGATCTGGTAAGTTTTCAATTTCTCCAGTGGTTTGTTGTATATAATTATTAACAGACAGATTTGCGTCCTTTTGATAATAAGAATTTTTTCTTAATTTTTGTAGACTTTAAAGATGGTAGTGTAAGCTTACATAACAGGATATTAAAAGCATGCGAAAGAGAGCAGTTACATTTTGATTTTTATTAGTAATTTATACAGTTGTTAATTTTGCCATGATGAAGAATATTACATTCTCTGCAATTTTTATATTATTATTCTTAGACAAATAATAATAATAAATACATAATATTTGCTGGATGAACCTTCCAGATATGAAATTGTAGTAGCTAAGTTTGAAAAAATTCAAGGGGATATAAATTAAAGAGTAATCGTTAAATTAACTCAGCTAAGACTTATTTTATGTACTCTGTATGGATAGTATATATACTTGGTATGCAATGAACAGGAAAATATAATGTAAAACATTCAAGCATTACTATTTATCTGTATCAATCCTTACATTGCATAATATTACAGGCATTAGAATATTTTATTACATAACTTTAAAAAATTAGATCATACAAAAAAGTAAATCATGCATCGAAAATGAAATACTAGTATGAAATCAAGTTTAATATCTACAGAACTGATATATATTTTTTTAAATATGCACTATGAAATCTCCATGAATAAAATGAAGAATAAAGACTAATATTAAGAGAGATTTAAAAAAAATTAAGATATGTATAATATTATGTAGGATTAAAATACCCATATGTAAAGAAGTGTGCCTACTTGGGTGTTGTTTGACCACAGTTGAAAATTACGAAGCCTATCATACTATAGCCTTTTTGCGGCTTCAAAACACGCAGTAATGTATTTAGTTTCTCTTTTCTTATAGGAATTTTCTATTGCTGGATTATTTTTAGAAGTTTTATCACTGCAGCCAGAAATATTTTTTGTTTATCAGTTCCTAGTAATATACTACGCCAGCGCCTACATACTACAACAGATTTCAACATGTGCAGAATCGACTGATAAGTAATTTTAAAGATGAGGAATAAAAAGTTATATAAGGTAAAAGGATGCTAAACAGATCTTTTGAGCTTATTTTAAAACTGACACAATTTCGCAATAATCACACTAACAGAGGTGTTTGTTTTCATACAACTCAAACAAAACTAAAGCGTCCCTCCACTAGAGCGTCTCGATCCCAGACCCTTTCCCAAGCGATTTCGAGCATAGAGCTATAAATAAGATATACCTCCTCTTATTCATACCTCCATGATTCCGAGTGTGCCCCTCCTTGTCAAACTTCCCCACCTACGAAAATTACTACTTGAGATGGATTCGCCCATCCCATAGGGAGACTCTGGGATACAGACTACCTTGCTTTCTCTAACTCGAAATCAATTTCAGCTTGGACCCTGTAAATAGCGTTCGACACCTTGGAAAAATAAGAAACTTTCATAATTCTGAAGGACCCTTTCAAAGTGTCTGTTTTTTTTTTGGGGGGGGGAGGAGGAGGATATACTTCGCAGTATTTTCCTCGGGGAGAAGGGACTATTCAAGTGTTGATTGTTATTCGGCGTGTCAATCAAACGTTCTAAGTCATATCCTTAAGATGATTTTAGCTAGACCTATCTTCTCACGCCATAAGAGGGCGCTTTCATCCAATAGCAGAATTTTTTTGTATCCAGTCTATCAGCCTAAATATTGAACAGATCTAATTGCGGTCAGTGCAACATAAAGTTTCTTTCAGTCGCATTTATTCACTGCATGTTTTAGTTTATAGCACTAATTTAGTGCTAGTTCGCAGAATTTTCAGTGCATTCGTTTTCCGCAACGTTGCTAAAGTTCGTATAGTGAAGCAGATTTACGTCTCGTTGGCAATCAGATTGGTTTGTTCAAATTATTAATAATTTATGTAGTAAGAATGTCTCTGAAATCAACCAGCTGTAAGAATGTGTAATTTGAAAAGAAAGTTTGCAAGCACGTTGCTTCAGAATATGCTATTACTTGACACCATAACTAGTACAAATTCAAATGATACCACTATAAATAATATTAGAGTGTCTATATAAAATTCAAAATCGGCCTGGTATATAACTTTTTTAACATTGCACTTCTCTTATAAGCATGGTGTTCTTTACCCATGCAAGTGATTAATTAAAACAAAATTCTGTTCTCGAAGAGACACTCTGAATTCGTATCACAGGATTATATTTGAAAAAACCGGAACCGGTGTAGCTGGTTGTTTTTTCCAATGGGAGGGGCGCTGCGATCGTTTATCAAACTCCGGAGTGAGACCATTTGATACTCCTGTCTTTCTCTGAGGAACGGATTTTCACTCAAGTCCAAAGTTCAATCAGCTGAAAGATCAAGTTAATGAAAAGTATTTAATCGAATGGAGATGGCGTTGGTATTCAGCGCGCTGTAACTCCCTGCAGACAATGAGATGCAGGGATTTCATACTAATTGTAAATCATTTGACATTATGTACCACCTAGAAAGTAGTGCCATCAGGTGGTGATCTCGGAACTATATCACTCTGATGACGACGGAAACGAAACCAAACATAATTTCCATAAGAAAAAGATATATACTACATTTTTAACTCTTTTAGCGATGATTATGAAATAAAAATAGATATTATCATTTTGATATATTAATCGTTCTATAGTTTTCAAACCATGTAATTTCGAATAAGAATATTATTTAAAACGTAAAAAGCACATATTTTTACTTTCTCGTATACGAAGTATACAAAGAGAAAGTATTGTAATCGTCAAAATATTCGAATTCGAGATTTTGGCGAATCTCCACGTTTTAGACCTCCCTGATTCCGAAAAACACAATTTTGGAATTATGTCTGTCTGTGTGTGTGTGTGTGTCTGTGTGTGTGTGTCTGTATGTGTGTCTGTGTGTGTGTCTATGAACACGATAACTCGAAAACTATCTTGTCTTTAAACATAATTTGTAGGTTTCTATCAAATTTTGGACAAAATCCGTCAAAGGGAAGTCTGTCTGTCTGTATGTTCGGGGTCATGCGAACGCTATAACTCAAAAACTTGAAAAGCCAGATGGATAAAATTTTATACACAGTTTTATCGTCATGAATGTAGGTCCGTATAAAATTTTGGGCCAAATCCGTCAAAGGGTTGACTGTCTGTCGGTCTGTATAATCGCATACTTGTTCAGTTTTGAAACTAACTCCCTGCGCATGCCTGCTAGTGGCAATGCCTGTGCAAGGAAGGGACGCTCCGAAACTTGGCAGTTTGCCAAAAACAAATTCTGGAGTGATTTTGTAAGGAGGCAAACATTTATAGGGAGTCTCGCCAGGTCCTGTTGCGCAAAAGAATGAGCAGAGGATTTGAATTTGTTTTGATCCTTCAAACCACGCGTGGTTCCAACTTTGGTTTACTTGCGACGGAAGTTTATTTGACGTCTTTTATTATTCTAGTTTTCTCTACATGTGTTAGGAGTATACGAGAAAGTTTAGGGGAGACCACTCCCGCTGGTTATTAATTAATTTTAAGCGTAATAAGTATTTGAAAATTATTTAATTACATTAACTTATTTTTCAAAAAACGCTGTTTCAGATCTTATAATAGTATTTAATACCACATAAATTTTTTTTTATTATTTTGTCTTCTAGGAATATTACATTTGCTTAAGGAAATATGCAAAGGTGCCCAAGCCTTTATTAGAACCATGCATTTCATTGTAATCAGAAAATTATTTTAAACTTTTGCGTTCGTTTTTTCGCATTGCTATTGAAGGATTATATTTTAGTAAAAGTAAAATTATATACACTCATTAGAATGTATTTTCGTTAAAACGAAATAATTATTTTTCACTATTGAGTCCCAGATAGCACGTAAGTTTGCAGCAAGTTTGGTTTTGACTTGATATTCCCTTGTCATAGCAAAATTTGATACGTCAAACTTGAAACGAACTTGTAACAAGTTCGATGTGACAAATAGCGCCACCTCCCTTGAAAATAAAACTTGCCGCAAGTTTGCAAAACAAGCTTGATGCAAAGACAGCACAAAGAGATAATTATCTTTGTCTCTGTTTAAAAAAAACATCCGATTTTTAATAGCATCTCCTAGACCGTCCTTCTTTTTATTAATTCAATAAATCAATGCTAATCTATGTCGGAATAAACACAGGGAGGGTCCACAAACTTGATGCGCAGAAGGTCTTTCTCGCATGACGTCTAAGTGGGAGCATATTCCTAAACACCTCCACTATTCCACATGGTTTCGAACTAAGGAAATAAAGTTATTCTATCTCTAATTAAAATACTCGGTTAATGGTTGGTTCATTGCATATTCATCATTTTACATCACAACACAACTTTTTATTGCTTATATTTTCAGCGTTAGATATTTTTATTTTTGATGAAAATTTTTGGCGGCGGGATAGAAACGGGGACCTTTCGGTTTCGAGCCGAAGATCCTAACCACTAGACAAAAGGAATTCCCAATGTCCGGAGGCGGATATTGGCTAATATAACATCAGAGTAAGTTGGCGTAGCACGGTGAGCCACAGGAGCAACCCCCAGCTTGTTTGATATTATCTGAATATCAAGGAAGCGATGTGCTGCGTGCATATGCGCAGATTGCTGCCCAGATTGGTGGTGCGCAGGCACTTGCAGACTTTGTGCTATGAAATGGTCATAGACTTTGCGTGCTGTGAAATGCGTCACAGGCTTTGTGCTATGAAATGTGTCATAGACTTTGTGCTGTGAAATGTGTCACAGGCTTTTTGTTCTATGAAATGTGTCATAGGCTTTGATTTGGGAGAGATGCGTTGCTGTAGGAGTTGTCGTGCTGCCATCTGGTGAATGTAGCAAAAGATGGAATTGACCTGATATTTGGTGCTGCCATCTATTAGTGGGACTGAAAGTTGTTGCGTGTTCTTTGTCCGCGAATCACCACATTGGCGGCGGGATAGAAATGGGGACCTTTCGGTTTCGAGCCGCAGATCCTAACCACTAGACAAAAGGAATTCCCAATGTCCGGAGGCGGATATTGGCTAATATAACATCAGAGTAAGATGGCGTAGCACGGTGCGCCACAAATTCCTGGTTCTTCTCTTTCTGCTCTGCCTGATAGGTAATGCAATCCTGCTGCATACTGTCTCGCGATTCTTTGTAATCGGGTTCGAATAACAGTACTCTAGTGCGCCACAGAACTCATGCAGACTTTGATGACGTTCGATGAGTTCTGCGATTGGTGCCTTTCTTGTAACTGTATTATTTACCACTTGCAGTATTGTATATATAGGTGTGTTGCTCCTGTTTCTATTATCTATGATCTATATTCTGTTTTGACGGGCTGTGTGTCCGGATGCCCTGAGAAGTAAGATATCTCGAGTTGAGATTGATGTTTGACTTCATAATAAAAATGCCTTTTTTGCATTCTTGGTCTGCTTTTATGCTCTTCCCTGCTCAAACGCTATAGCTTCTGCTTTTCATAATTTTATGTCCGACTTCTTCGGCATGAAATATATCAATAGGAATTTTCGTTGAATGAAAATAAAAAACATGATCTGTTGGGTTTATTT
Organism: Araneus ventricosus; assembly: GCA_013235015.1. Taxonomy (NCBI): domain Eukaryota; kingdom Metazoa; phylum Arthropoda; class Arachnida; order Araneae; family Araneidae; genus Araneus; species Araneus ventricosus. The sequence continues at coordinate 5,323 of BGPR01048003.1, read as the reverse complement.
ATATCTAGTCTGGAGCCAAATTTCTGTTTCGCTTCTTTTCTCTCTTCATGTTCGAAACTAAAACTTTAGTTTTATTATTAATACTTCTCGTGTGATTCAGAGCTGAATAGGTCGCTTGATTGCATTGCTAAGAAAAGGTTTCTGAGGTTTCCTCTGGTTCGTAAGCTAAAGACTTAAAAACAGCGCTTTTCAGAGAAAATGTGATGCAGCTAATATTTTGAAGTTAATGCCTGCTTGTGCTGTTGTCGGATGTTCGATACATTCGAGAAATTCGAAAGGAAAAACATCTCTTTTCATTCATTTCCGAAAGACGCTGATGTTCGGAAAAGTTAGATTCATAAAGATCCAAAAGAAATTATCTCTTTATTGTTGCAAATTTTTGAATTTTCTCTCAGCTCTTCAGCGAGATAATAATAATAGTTCTGATATCAAAAGCTCTTCCGACATTATTGTTGTTATCAAATAAAATGACGAATCAAAAAGTTTATCAGTTACCGAGGAATACTCTAAACTAGTGTGAGGCATTATCTGCTAAGACGTTCTAGAAACTGATTTATCGTATTATACGAAAACGAGCTTCGGAAACTATTTCAATAAGTGGCACTGGACCGGAAATATTATAATCAAAGGTATTTAATATAAGTTTTTTTATTATTCATTCTGTTTAAAACATAAAGTTAGCAATTAGGCAACCGTTTATTACTAATATAGCAAATATTGATGATTACATTGCTCGAGAGATTTTATATAATATATACTTATTATTTTACGTGTGAAAATATAATATATATATTAAGGATGCAATATATACATGTATAATTCAATTACGAATTGTGCGATGAAAGCAATCATGCAAAAAATAGCAAATTATTTTTGTTCATGTTAAATTAAAAATTAATTTTACGAAATTCTTCAAAGATATTTGATCTTATTTATTAGATGAAGTGAGTGAATACTATTATTTTAACGAATATGTATTTTATAATCGCAAGTAAAATTATTCTTAACTCTTCAATTTCTTAAAAATCATCCTCTGTCTCAGCTAAAGTTGTTTTTAAAAATTAAAGAATTAGAGACATATATGCAACTATCTTCTTATTTCTTGCATAGAGACCATATAGGAAAGATAATTTGTTTTAGTAAAATTTTCTATTTAAGACTCTAGATTTTTATTCTTTTGTAATGCGTGACTCTTTAACAATGTTTCCACAAAAAGACAGGCTTAGAAAACGTTTTTCTGGTGCTAAAAGAGCTCTCAAATAGGATATTTATTCCGTTACATATCATTGGGAATAAGAGGTGTGTTCCGAATCCGACATCATCAACGCATCCGCTCTCTGTGAGCCTAACCTTATACTATCAACTAAACCTCCTTTGAATGCTAAAATTTGCAGAAAAAAATCGAAATAATTAGTTAATTATTTATGATACATATTTATCTATTTTTTTTTAAATAGAAAGCTGTCTAGAAGCATTTGTTTTTGACTACGCTTCAAAATGTGCCAAAAAGACGGCACAACATTATTTAATAAATCTGTCTTGTATGATACAACAGTTTCGTATGCTCTCGCATTTTTCTGAATTGCGTTAGAAGATTTTCTTTTTTTTTTTTACTGATACCTCCTCAATCTCTAACAAACTCTCTTCGACAACTTCTTGCTATGAAGTACAATGAAATTCCTTTAGGTATTTGGCGTCAGCTCTTGACTGCCTTCTTCTACAAGCTCATCGATATCATTCTTATCCACCTCCAGTTCTCATGATCTTGGCCAAAGACAGAAGCTCGTAGACTGCAGACTCCACAGATACCGTCTAAAACGAATCAAAGTCATATTCGACAACGCTCTCCGGTAGGAATGTCGCTAGAGATTGCCCGATGGGGGGGGGGGCGCTCGATTTGCCCGACAAGGGGGCACGACCTGTTGTACGGGCGATGAGTGTCATGAAATCGTTCTCAAATTTTCGCCAGATTATTATTTATTAACTACAGTTGAATACCACTTACAAAATTTTTCCCCGACGGAGCCATGGGGCCCCCCCCCCCCTCTGGCGACAGCCCTTCTCTCCGGTCAAAGATTCTTCCAAGTAGAAGTGAGTGTTCTCTTGGTTACCCTTTCGCAAGCATTTTCGGTGAGCTTGAGGCAGGCAACGATGAGGATGTGTTTTTTCCAAAACACTCTGAGAATCATATTGTCACTCATTATACGAAGCGTCGCTCGTTCAGCGTGCCATTTTTTTACAATCTATTTTGCTCGTTATGCGAATTACACGTTATGAAAGGTGCTCGACTGCTCCACGGTTCCACTGTAAATATTCTCACTTGCCTGATTCCGGTTGATTAATTCGTACTAACGCCCTCTATCGGTAACTTTCTAAGCCGCACGATTTATTTTTTTTATTGCTTGTTAAAAAACATAAATGCACTTCCGTATCATCATTTGTATCGTATGTGTTCCCTTCCTTATGATTTTTAGAAAGTTTCTTAGTTACTTTCTGTTCACCTTATATTTTGGCCTATAATTGGTTTTATTTTCTCCCAAGATACAAGTTCGTTTCATTCTTATATAAATAATACTGTATTCTGATTTCAATATATCAACTCACATTTTTTTAATAAAAATATTTTGTTTCGTTTTCATATAGTCTTACTTTATTCATAACATAAGTTTACAAAGCTTGTTGAAACACAATTTTAAATTCTGCATGTATACAGGAAACACCGATAGATATTCTAATTACATATATATATGAACAATTGAAATGACAGTACAATCTGCGAGTTTATTTTAACAAACGTTTTAAAATTCCATTTGCAGAAAAGAGAACAATGATAAATATTTTAAAAACAATTAAGAGCAACAATTCCAATGATTTAAAACTAAATTCTTGTACAGCAGAAACTATAAATAAGTTTTTTTGCACAGAATGTGATTTTTTTCTTTTCTAATATTGCAAAGTTGTCACATACACAAAAGGAGTATTCATTTTGTACTCGTAGGTTTTCAGTTACAAAGTTTTACATCAGTTTAAATAAAATTTAATTTCCGATCATCATAAACATCTTGCTGCATTCACGTGAAAGCGTAACTGCGCATGTAATTTAACATAAAATTACATCTTGTTTTTCCCTGTGCTGGGCTGTCCTTTTCTTTTCTCCTATAAAATCGGAAATGGGTTTCAAAATAAAATAGAGTCAAATGAGACATGTAAAGCGTACTGCACCAAGTCAAATTTGAAATCCATTCTAATCTTCCAAATGCTGTTCGTAACTTTAAGAACAATTTTTCCTCTACTTCGTAGTTTTATTTATTTTTTGCTTTATATTTTGTCGGTATAAATGTAGTTCTGCTAAAAATTTAATGTTGTTTCCTGAAGTTTCTTCATTAGCTTTTAAGCTGACTGTTTTATTTAGTATTGTATTCGATTTATATTAAATTCAAATGCATTAAAATTGTATTGAAATTATTTAAATTAATAGGTAAGGAAGAGGTATATTTAACAATATAGTTAGTTAATTTTATTTAAGAATTGAATTACATTTGATTCTTATAAGTTAATAAATACACAGCAGAGAGCTGGAACATTTTTTATGCCTAGATGAACACATTACACATTATGATGTAAGCTTAAAAACTTTTCTCTGTATTTTCATATTTCATCCTTTTAATAACACAGACTTGTAATGTGAAAACTTTAAAAATGGTTTTCTTTGGCGAGATTAGACGCGTGTGCACTTTGTTAGAAAAGAGAAAGATTTAATTGAATATGTAAATGACATGCGCAGTTACAACTCTTTATCATGTGATTGAGTTGTCTTGAGACTGTTATGAGTTATAGAAAATGTAAAGTATTTAGTTGGATGAATACATGTGTAGAGTCGAATAACTAGTAATTAAGCATGCAGTATTTAACGTCCTTTTTATTCATGATGGACACAGACATAGAACATTAAGTTAGACACATACAAACACAAAGAATATAACATCCGTAATCGGACTCGTTTTAACCACCAGCGTCTGAGCTTGCGCACAACCGCGCAGGGTGGCGCCACTTACTAAGGAGATTCCATATCAGATTATGAGGGTAAATGGGTTGATGATGTAATTATCTCAAGAGAAAACACGGTTACTCCAACATACACATAATATCTAACGATGACATTACCTTACGACTGTTATAATTACTACCGCTACAAGTTATCTTTTTTCAACAAACATTTTCCTTCACGATAAATATTATAAAGCAACCTATATTTTTGTAGCCTCATAAATGAAGAAAAATAATGAATATGAAGCTACGAATATAAAGACGAGTTCCTATATTCTTACCACAATACAGGACTTCTTAAACTTATTTCACTCACGGGCCTCTTTTCGGGTGAATAAACAAAATTCCTGACTCCATGTCAAGAATTTTAAGAGCCTGAAATTAAAAACAAGAACTGTGGGGCATTAATTAACTATAAAAAAAGAAAGAAGGTAAATTAAAAAAATTATTTCTTTAGTTCTTTCTAGGGTTTGATATTTTATAATTTCTGCTTGTAAATGTTAAAGAGTCTGAAATGCTTTAGGAAGAATTGACCATTTTATGGACTAGAAAACCCATTGGTTTAAGAAGTCCCATTACATGACATTATGAAAACCACATAAAAAAATCACATGATATTCCAAATATATGTCTTCACAAATGAACTGATTCCTGATTAAAGTAATAAGTCAATATATATTTAGAAACATCATTTTCGCATTTAAGGCATTTCAAAGAATTTTTTAGGTTTGTATACTCTACTTGATAGAAGTGTCTGAAGTTACACCTATAAGATATCTTGAGATACCTCTCTGAAAAACTATTTTGATAGAAAAAATGCTGCTGTAGTCATTGATATGACCCTTTCAAGTCGTTTCAAACCAATAGAAGAATAGAGGATTTTCTTCAGCTCTTACATATTCCCTATGTATCATTTCCTTTGTATTTACCGCTGGATCGAAATGTCTGGCTCACCACTCAAAACTATTGCATTTAACTTAATGGTTTGAAGAAAACCTGTAATTTTAAAAAATTGGCTTTATTAAGAAAAAAAAGTATTCTCTTCCTAAACCTTGATATGAAATTTACAAGTCAATAGAAGAGAAGAGATGTTGTCTTCTTTGTTGTTCGTTTCTACTCACCAAATTTCATGTCATGCCACTCAAGTCAGTTGTGTTCAATTTTAGGTTGACTTGAAAATCTTAAATTTCTTAAAATTGGTTTCTTTACCATTGGAAACGGAAAGTGGTTTCAAGTCAAATGAAGATGAGATAGCAATACGTAATCCAAGTATTTG
>BGPR01048001.1:0-11656 GCA_013235015.1 Araneus ventricosus | reverse complement strand
ATAATTCTCTTACGTGGCGACAAAAAAAGGTCGAATTTCTTAATCGCCGTTTGGCAACAGCTCGCAAGTTTGATTTGTTTACATCCGCGGAAAGTCCGAAGCCGCTTCGTGTGATCACGTTTATTGTAAACTATTTTTAGTAGTTGGAAATTTGTAAAAATAATGAATTTAAGTCGTGCTGTCGGATATATTATCCGAAATGAACAAAAGCGAACTGAACGGGAGTCCACATAATATGCAACAGAATTATCAAGAAGCAATGGTTATGGTACGCAAGTTTGGTAAACCAGATCTCTTTCTGACCTTTACTTGCAACCCATCTTGGTTTGAAGTTTTAAATTGCATGGAGGGAGTACAACGTCCTGAAGACCGACCTGATATTATTATACGTGTATTTAATATGAAATTAAAAGAACTTTTAGAAGGTATTTGCAAGCATGGAATATTTGGAACTGTTTTGACCTATATTTATGTTATTGAGTTCCAAAAGCGAGATTTGCCTCATGCCCACATTCTTCTAACATTAATAAGGGGGAGAACAGCCCATTCTGTTTTTAAAATTCCAATTGATTTAAATGCAACATCTACTTGCAATTTGAAGCCTAATACAAAATAAGCTGACATGTTACTGAAAACAAAATTAATTGTGTGGGATGAAGCACCCATGTCTCACAAAATGTAAAGAACCGTTTGAGGGCAAAGACATTCTACTGGGTGGAGATTTTCACCAAGTTCTTCCAGTGATTTTAAGAGGTTCAAGAACATTAACTGTTGCCAGCTCCTTGAAAACAACACGCTCTTTGGTTGAAATTTCATAAGTTATATCTGACAAAAAATATGCGTGCCCTTGAATCTGAAAGAGATTTTGGTGCTTGGGTGTTGGACATTGGAGAGAAAAAAAGTGGCTCAACGATTCAGTTGCCTTTGCAATGCTACCCTTCAATAAAAGACCCTATACATCAATTGTACAGTGATATAGATTTTTCCAGTGTGACCCCACAGGAGCTTAAAGATCAAGCTCTCCTTACTGTTAATAATGAGCGATCCATGGAAATCAACAATAAAGTGTTGGAATTTATGCCGGGAAATGAAACTGTTTATAAAGCAGTTGATATGATCATGAGTGAAGATCCTCAAGATCAATTGACATTTCCTGAAGAATTTTTAAATTCTTTGACACCAATTGGTTTGCCTCCATATGAGTTAAAAGTTGAAAATAGGTAGCATTATAATGCTGTTGAGAAATTTAGCTCCCTCTAAAGGATTATGTAATGGTACACGCCTAATTATCACAAAATTGCAGCAAAACATTATTCAGGCAAAATCCATTGATGGTACAGAGACGTTTCTCATTCCCCAAATCCCTTTGATTCCATCTCAGACTAACATGCCTTTCAAATTTAAACGTATGCAATTTCCCATTCGTTTAGCCTTTTCCATGACAATTAATAAGTCGCAAGATATGTTTGGTGCTCATTGAGCCTGTTTTTAGTCATGGACAACTCTATGTTGGCTTATCTTGAGCACAATCTTTTGAATCTGTTTCTGTGGTAGCTCCAAAATGTGAAATATTTAACTGTGTTTATGAGGAAGTTTTCTGTGATTGATTGTCAAGTGTATTTTTTTGCATTACATTTTTAATTTGTTTCAATGTTGTATATTATTTTATATCTGAGTGGATTGAATATACCTGCTTTGATACAATTTTTTTTGTAGGCACAGTCTTCAATGTTGTATATTATTTTATATATGATTGTATTGAATATGTATATAACCTGCTTTCGTACAATTTATGTTTCGATAGGCACGATCTTTTGAATATGTTTCTGTGGTAGCTCAAAATGTGAAATATTTAACTGTGTTTTATGAGGAAGTTTTTCTGTGATTGATTGTCAAGTGTATTTTTTTGCATTACATTTTTAATTTGTTTTTTGTATATTATTTTATATCTGAGTAGTTGAATATACCTGCTTTGTAATTTTTTTGTAAGAACACAGTCTTCAATGTTGTATATTATTTTATATATGATTGTATTGAATATGTATATACCTGTTTTTACTTTATGTTTTTCGTAGAAGCACGATCTTTTGAATATGTTTCTGTGGTAGCTCCAAAATGTGAAATATTTAACTGTGTTTATGAGGAAGTTTTCTGTGATTGATTGTCAATAGTGTATTTTTTTTTGCATTACATTTTTAATTTGTTTCAATGTTGTATATTATTTTTTATATCTGGAGTGGATTGAATATACCTGCTTTGATACAATTTTTTTTGTAGAACACAGTCTTCAATGTTGTATATTATTTTATATATGATTGTATTGAATATGTATATACCTGCTTTCGTACAATTTATGTTTTCGTAGAGCACGATCTTTTGAATATGTTTCTGTGGTAGCTCCAAAATGTGAAATATTTAACTGTGTTTATGAGGAAGTTTTCTGTGATTGATTGTCAAGTGTATTTTTTTGCATTACATTTTTAATTTGTTTCATTGCTGTATATTATTTTATATATGAGTGGATTGAATATACCAGCTTTGATACAATTTTTTTCGTAGAGCACAGTTTTCAATGTTGTATATTATTTCATATATGAATGTATTGAATATGTATATACCTGCTTTCGTACAATTTATGTTTTCGTAGAGCACGATCTTTAGAATCTGTTTCTGTGGTAGCTCCAAAATGTGAAATATTTAACTGTGTTTAATGGGAAGTTTTGTGTGGTTGATTGTCAAGTATATATTTTTTTTTTGCTTTACATTTTTAATTTGTTTCAATGTTGTATATTATTTTATATATAGGAATTTATTGAATATATATATACCTGCTTTCCTACAGCACAATCTTTTGAATCTGTTTCTGTGATAGCTCCAAAATGTGAAATATTTAATTGTGTTTATGGGGGAGGTTCCTGATGCTTTCACTATATAAAAAACGGCCCTTTTCAGGGCCAAAAAATTTTATTCCTTCGTTATTAAGGTGAAAGCATTAAAAGGAAATCAGCTTTACTTTGCAAGTTTTATTTGAAGAAAAATATCTTTTTTTGGGGCTAAAAAATTTTATTCTGTGCTGATTTAAGTTAAAGCATCAGAAGCAAAATAAAGCTGATTCATATATATGAAGATTTTAGAATAACTTCTAGGACACACAGTGTCTTCATTATAGCGAGCGAAGCGAGCAGGGTTTGCGTAGCAAACTTGGGAGGATTGCAACGCAATCCTTCTGGGGGTTGGCGAGCTTTAGCGAGCAGGGGGCAGAGCCCCCTAGTTTGGACAATTATTTTTACATTCGTAGACTAATATACTGACGTGTAGACTGAAAATAAATTGAAGTCAAGAATATAAAAAAGACAACTAATAATATGAAGTACAGCCAATATCTAAAATACAAGTATTAATAAACAACAAATAAATTGAAGTCACAGACATCTAAAGAATATCAGCTTTCATGCAACTTCAATGATGTTCATATTTTTAGAAACTCACAACATAAAAAATAAGTAATATAGCGTTCATTTTTTTGGCCCAACGGTCTGGCATTTGTCTGGTGTAACGGCGTTTATTTTTGTCATCTGGTGTTATGGACACGGGCAATATGCAGAATGAGGGCATCTTGAAGATATTCATTCACGCCACAGATGGGATCTTCCGAAAGCAATTATTCCAGGCCCAGATAAATACCCCAGAATTCCCCTGGCACTGTAGTTTGAATAGGTTCCAAGCTGAATAGAACAGATTCTTGCGGTTATCCTCTCCATGGGGGGTGCTAATCGTTCCTAGTTCAGAGGGGGGGAAGAGACTCGATCTGCAGCGCTTTCGGAACATTTTCTGTTGGGTGGAAGGCACACTTTTAAAACAGATAAAGGTTCTTCAATCGCTCGCTTTTGGAATCGCTTTACAAAGAAGACCGAACCACTCAGAGGGTTAATTTAAAACTGCAAAAATAATATACATATGTCATATATTAAATTTTACAATAATTTCAAGTTACGATGAGACAAAACTAAGCAAAATACATTGCTTCCTAAATATACTATGTGAATTTTGCACACAATGAATTAAGATAAGTGGATAATATTTTAAAATATAAAATATATTAAATATATTAAGCAACATTATAACTATTCTCCAACAATTATTCAGTCACACTTTAAAGGTTTAAATAAAACTGTTTCGCTCACATTTATAAAAAAGATAATAAGTTTCAATTTATAACAAAAGTTACAGATTGAGCAAGAAACATTTTATAAGAGGAACCTTTAGCAATGTCTTTAAGAACATTTAAGAATTGCTATCTTTTGAATTTATCATAATAGAAGTTATAAAGAATTAGTTAGAAGTTATTATTATTATATTTTAGAAGAATTCAAATTTAGTAATAACTATAAATTTCTTCTGTCAATTATTAAAAATCAATATAATCTTGGGAGACTCAGCATTCAGAAAAAAAACAATGGGTCCATACTTTGACATTTTAAAAAATGCTTAAACAACATTACATGGATGACATTTTAAAACAGTAATGAATTTTAAAAGCAGTTTTTATTTTATGTGAAATGAAAGGTTAAATTTCTTTCAGAAACTCTTTTAAACATATGCTTATGAAACATTTGTTAGTAAACAATCCTACTTTTAGCATTCAATTAAATTTTCATACACTTACGATTCAACTTAGCTAACAAATACACTCATGTCCATAAATTAAGGATAATGAAGTTCAGGCAAAGAAAGAGACAGAAGCAAAACAAATTTGACTTATTTGTAAAGTCTATTTGTTAAACAAAAGGTAAAGAGCAAAACAGGTACTATATGTTTGACATAATTAATAAAAATTGCGATTTTTACTCCCTGGAGCAAATTTCAAAAAAGAACCTATTTACAAAAAACAGTATAACATGGTTAGTATGATGGTTAATATGGAGTATGTCTTCCGGACGATGCAATACAGGCCTTACAACGCCTAGGCATGCTGAGTATCAAATTATCAATCTGATCTTGGGGCATATTACACCACTCGTCAAGCAATGCCCTCCGAAGTTCCGGTAGACAGGTGGGAGGGGGTTGACGGTCTGCAATTCGTCGGCCAAGCATATCCCACACATGCTCTATTGGATTCAAGTCCGGTGAGTATGCTGGCCAATCCATACGGGTGATATCCTCCGATTGAAGGCATTCGTCTACAATGTTTGCACGGTGAGGACGGGCGTTGTCATCCATAAACAGAAATTCGGCACCCATGGCGCCCCGAAACAAACGTACATGTTGTTCCAGAATGACATCCCGATAGATGTGGCCTGTCATCGTTACACTCTGAACATGCAGGTCAGTTCTGGAACCAAGAATAATTACTCCCCAAACGAGCCATCCTGCACCATCGTAACGGTGTCGTTCAATGGTGTTCTCTTGGTGGTAACGGGTACCTGGCGCTCTCCATATGAAAGTCCGGCGAGAATCAGACTGCAAACTAAACCTGGACTCGTCGGAAAACATCACACAAGACCAATGTTGCGGTGTCCACAATGCATGCTCTCTACTCCAGGCTAATCGCAGGCGACAGTGAGTTGCGGTAAGTGGAACACATCTGACAGGCCTACGAGCATATAGACCAATGTGCCCTAAGCGTCTGTACACGGTCTGCCTTGAAACTGTCGTACCGGTAGCTGAAGAGAGCTGACGAGACAGGTCTGATGCTGTGCTCCGTCTGTCTCTTTTGGCAGTAACTGCCAAATACCGGTCCTCATTCGGCGTTGTAACTCGGGGGCGACCTGTGCTGTAACATCTACTCACATTACCATCATCTTGGAATCGTTGCCAAAGCCTGGAGATGACACTCTGGGCGATTCCAAGTTCCTCGGATACTTCCAGCTGGGTACCTCCACATTCCAGTCGTCCGATAATTCTACCACGTAAAAAAATCATCCAAATGCTTCCTTTGTGCCATAACTATGCGGTTATTGCACTGAAAGGCTTTTAAAGCGCTTGTGAACAATTTTACTTCTTTGCCACCATTCCTTATATACCCCTCTCTTACACTCTCGTCATTGTGACGTACTATTCGAGCCATCTGGTGGTTTCCTGTAATTTGCATATTCTTCTTCAAGATGTGTGTGATAATTCTACAGGTGAAATTTTTATTTTAGAGTTCAATTTCTGTGTGATTCTGAATTATCCTTAATTTATGGACATGAGTGTAAAAACATTATATTAATGTGATGATTGTACAGCAATTTTAAATAACAGCAATAATAAATAATAAAAAGTGAGTAAAAGCATTCGAAATTAATATTATCAAGTAGCTTTAATATCTATATGAATCATTGAGTTAGGCTTATAAACATGCCGAGTTAAAACATATTCTAGTGATTTAAGGGAAGAATAAATAAACATTTCTACACTTACCTCTCTAAATACTTTTTTCCACAAGTTATAATCAGCAGTCTATTGAGGAGGAATTCGGAAATTCTGTCATGACCCTACGCAGTAGACGCAATGCTTTGCAGACTGGCTTATTCGTTTCCCCTCCCTCTTCATGTTGACTCAATTTACCAAATTCCGTCTGTTCATGGGCCATACTTCATGGGACACACTACAGTAGTACTTTTTAAATAGATTAAATAAAAAATAAAATTCAAAAACAAATACATAGATGACAATCGGCAAGTAAATCTCGCTCTCGACAACAGTTAAAATAGGGCGCCGTAACCTTTTCCCCTTCTTTTCCCTCGTTGCAGAATTTTCGTTCCTGGCACGCTCCGATTTCTGTCCAGAACAGAAGAAGTTTATGGAGCTCCTAGCCCCAGCAGGAGTCATTATCTCCAATCTGGCTAGAGATTGTGAAGGCTTGGCTTTTAATAAGCTTCCATGAATTATAGTGCCTTTTGGCTGAAGGCAGGCAAGGAACTGAGTAAAAAGATGAACAGGCAGAGATTACAGGTTTGTTTGAGTACCAGCACCCCTTCCGTGCTTCTACTCAGTCTCAGTGCTTAATTAAAGAATGAAAAGAAAAGGCATGAAAATTGCTAGTTAAAGCGGATGGGTATGAGCTATAATGAAGCTAATTAAACTGCGAAGACTAGTGTCCGGATGGGGGGGTACTGGGGTGAAGAAAATGAATCAGTAGAATGCGGGAAAGAACAAGCTAAGATAGCTTGAGCGGGAGGGACCATTTGGTTGTGCAATAAGGATAGGGATACTTTCCGTTGTTGTGAGAAAATTCCTCTTAATTGTTGATTAGAGGATAGAAATGATCGGGGATCTCATTGAAGAATTTTCTAGAGAGGTTTTTCAGTTGGGTTTCAATATTTTCTATCTTCAGGTCATTATGGAAAACTTCGTTTCTAATAAACCAGGGAGCGTTAGTCATGGTTCGCAGGATATTGTTTTCAAGCGTTTGGATTTTCTTTCTGTGCATTTTAGCAGAAAGGCCCGAAATTTGGACGGCATAAGTGAGAATGGGTCTAAGGACTAGTTTGTAGAGAAGGACTTTGTTATTTAGCGAAAGGCATGAGTGTCTTCCAATAAGAGGGATGATAATGTGAACTTTGTTCCAGAATTTATCACTATTGTGTTTAGCGTGTTGACGGAAGGTAAGTTTATTGTCCAAAATGAGTCCAAGGTATTTCACTTCGGATTCCTAGATGAGCTGTTCGTCGAAGAAAGTGAGTGGCTTTATGGATTTATTTGAGTGACCTTTGCGAAAGAGATGGCTTTTGTGCTCTCGGTGCTTATGGCCACACGCCATTGGGTGCACCATTTTACCATTTCCTGATGTTGGGCTTGGAGTGACATTACGACATATTTGAGATTGCTACCTTGTGTAAGGATCGCTGTATAGTCGGCAAATAGCAGTTCATGATGTTTTGCTGGCGAGGGAAGTCAGACTTATAGATGTTATACAATGTGGGGCTGATAGATCTTCCTTGTGGAGTGCCAGCTTGGATGGTTCCGACATTGGAGAGGATCTAGTAAACTCTGACCTGGAATGTTCTGTTAGATAGGAAGTTGTGGATGATGGTGTGAGGTAGTCGGGGAACTAATAATTTATCATTTTAGCAATCAGGCCTTTGTGCCACATTCTATCGAATGACTTTCTGACGTCTAGGAAGACTCCTCCCTTAAAATGATTGAAATTGAATAATTCGACAATTTTATTCGTTACACTTAGAAGTTGGTGGGCGTAGCTGTGTTTTTCTCTGAATCCAAATTGTTCGTTCGGGATGATATGCTTTTCTTCGCAGTGGGAATTAATTCTTTTGAGCAGGAGTTTTCATAGAAATTTCCAATGTTGCTGAGTAAGCTGGTGGGGAGATAGGAGTCAGGGAGCTTGCGATTTTGGTTGGGCTTGGGGAACATGAGAACATGTGCCCGTTTCCAGGCTTCTGGGAAGTGAAGGAGGGTGAGGCATTTTTTGAAGATTTTGGTAAGGTGAGTGACAGCATTCAGGATAAGTATCCTAAGGATTTGTTAGGACACCGTCAGGACGGGTAGCTTTCTTAGGATTGATCTTCTTGATTAGCTGGATGACTCTCATGGGGTGATAGGATCGGAATGATTTGGTATAGTTTGCATTTGTGAAGTAGTTCTTGATGATGCGGTTGACCTTTATGATGTGGATGTTGCAATAGGGCTCTAGATTTTCTTGAAAGGAATTTTCAAGGCTGTGACGAAAGACATTGGCTTTACCCAGCGGAGTGTACTTCATGCCGTCTGTGTCAAGGATGGGTGGAGTTAGGTGAACTTTATGGATAGCTTTCTGTTCATTTCATAGAAGGTGTTATCTTCGGGATTAATATCTTGAATGGTTTCTTTCCATCAATTATTATCGAATTCTTCAATGTCTTCGTGAATTTCTTTTTGTAGTTTATAGGCATTTCTTTTGTAAGGGGTGAAAAAGGTTTGCTGATAGAGCCTTCTGAAGCGATTCTTGATCTTAATCTTCTCGAGGATGTATGGAGGTAACTGTCTGAAGGGGCCAGTGACATGACGCACTTTGGTGTACAGGTTGATGGCGGTGTTGACGTTGCAGATAAATTGGTTGATTGGATGATTATCATAAGAAAGTTCATCATCCTAGGTGATCACCTAAATATTTAAAACTAGTTTCTAAACCTTAATCTTACAGCCTTCAATTAAGATCATTTACAATCTAATAATTTCTAATTTTTACAATATCAAGCTTATCGCCATTGAGCAATACAGAAATACAACATATTTAAACAAACACATGAGTCTCGATCTTAGATTTAACATTTACTCAATTTAGGTGGGTTTTTAATTTGTGAAAACATCTCTTAATAATAGTCCAATGCAATCTAAATAAACCCACCACCAAAGTCTGATACACTGCCTAACATTCTATCATCAAGAATTATTTTTAACAAGTTGACCATATGGGAGACAAAAGGAAAAGTTTATATTAGAAGGACTTATCTGATGTACCGCCACTGGAAGCGTCCCCCTGGGACATGTGACCAGATGTGGATTCTCCAACTTGTGATGATTCGGCGACAAGGATTTCAGATCGCTGTACGGGTTCTAGAACGTTCTCACACTTGAAGGAGCAACCGCTACACACAGCCCTGGAACGTATTAACACCTAGGACTGGAACTTGTGATACTGAAGCCATCCCACACTTTTCCTCCACTTGAGATCTATTTGACTTTCCTAAGCAGCTTCGGGCACATCAAACATCATCGTGAAAGTCTCTATTAATTCCGTCATCAAGCTCACCGTCATGAGGTCTTAGTCGATTTATTTCGCGTCATCGGCAGGCTATTCCAATCCTTCCAGCAAGGGCTCCTCGTTGCCCCCCAAAGAATATTCTTCCGTCTCGCCTTTTCCTCTTTTTCTTCCTTTTTTCTTTTAAACCAACTTTCTCGCCTTATATTTCCAAGTTCTCTTTCCAGCCAAGAAATTCACGCCTTCAAAATCATTCCTTATTGGATAGGTCAGAGAAATGCACGCCTCTACTTATCTTCCATTGGGCCGTCAGCTACAAATTTTTATACTCCCACTTCGTTAAGCTAACCCCTAGGTAATTATCTGTATGTCACCAGAGGAATAAAGAAAAGTAAAGTTAATGACACTGCAACAGTTTCAGCTGGGTCAAGGCGTCACCACCCGCAGGGTAGCATTAACCTTGATTACAAAAGTCTGTCCATCTGTTGTCCCAACACGAAGAAAGGTCCATTTGTTCGGAACCGATGTATGTGTCGACGCAGTAAAAATTTTCTTTTTACCAAAAAAAATGCAATTTTACAACCTCAATTTTATGTAGAAAACCCACATATAGAAGTGAATACCCCATCCCATATGACTCACACTCCATTTTACCCCTTTTTATTTACAAAGGCAAATATACAATACAGTCACCACGAACTTGTAACTAGAACTCCAAAGTTTACCACATAAATAGAAAAATCTACAGTGTCATGTAAACTGATATAAAAAAAACCCACGAGTGTCACTCATAACTATACCGTCACAGTACCACGTGACGAACAAAACCGCACAAAAAATCCTGGTGAATAACATCCAAAATTTTTGTTTTAAACCAACTCTCGTGAATTACAGAAAAAAGAAAAAAAATAATATAACATTTAGATGAATTAACCTTATAACACTAAAATTTACAGACAAAATTCAAGTTTTTGTTCCTTTTTTTTAGTCTAAAGGAGGTACCCTTTACACAAGTCAATAAGTTTGAAGAACAGGATATTGAAGGAAAAATTTTTTATTATTATTATTTGTTTTTTATCGGTAACAACCAAACTACCAAGAAACGAACAGGGAGACAAAACACCTGCCCACCGTACGCAAACAAGGAAATCGAGACGCTACAGAGAGTAAGGAGAATTATGCGTGTGCGCACACGACAACCCACCACACTCATAAATTGATTCAAAAGGAGAAAAGAAAATATCTTATGTTTAAAGTAAGCAGAGAAGAGAAAAAGAAATTTTTTACATTAACTTTCCTACATGAAATGAAATTTGTAAAAGCACAGAATTGACCATATCAAAGAAGAGGGTAATAAAATTACACTCTACAAATTCTGACAAATGGATAAGGAAGAATGCCTTCAGATACCCAAAAGAGAAAAAAAATAAGTAGATATAATTATTTCTATTAATATAAAAGCATAAAACAAGCAAGTTACGAATATATACGAGAAAAAAACGAGAAGTAACAGGTAAAATAAAAAAAAAATCATGAACAATGTCAAAGAAAAGTTTGCATCCACAATATGCGGACCCCAAAAGAAAACTTCCATCTTCAGCGGAAATTGTAAACATGTACACAAATAATAATAATAACAAAAACATTCTTATGCAGGAATTAGAAAAAAGAATTAAAAAAAGGTCTATATACATATCAGTTACACTCAAGCAGTGAGATATACAAAGTACAAGAAATGAAATAGAGTAAATTCATAAGTAAAGAAAAAAAATATGTATACTATGCATCGCACAGAAAACAAAGTTCTAAACCACACACCGGGCAGAAATAAAGAAAAGATAAAAGAAAAAAATGTGAATCCTAAACCGAGCTAAACAGAAATTCTTCCCTCAAAATTTTACCGGGCACTTGAAGAAAGAAATCGGGGGGGGGGAGAATGAAATGGTGTGAAACCATTCCCAGAATCAGGCAGTC
>BGPR01048000.1:0-11657 GCA_013235015.1 Araneus ventricosus | reverse complement strand
ATAACATCCTATTCAAAATCTGGAAGTTTTTCGTAATTATTTCCACCAAAAGTAAAAATAGTTTTTCTTCTTGGTGTTTCAAATGCTGCTTGGAAATTTAGATCATTTTCTAAGTCATTAATTTCGTTTTGCAATAGTTTTCTTTCAAAAATTCAGCTCACCTTTCTTTCTATTTTATTCTAAGAGCAAACAAAAATTGTGAAGAGACCTTCAACAGAAAACAATTATTCATTTGTTATAGTTATTTTTCTGAATCAGCAACTAATTACAGGAGTATTCCAATTTTTTTTATCACAGATTTATTTCATTGGTTTTCGACCGATCGGAAAATTATTTTTCTGTGAAAAAAAGTTAACTAATTTTGATGCCTCCCCCTCCCAACTCGTCTGTAAAAGAAACTTCTAGTTAATGACATTAAACTAATCACTTAATAATAAAAACTAGTACTGCATTCGCTATTAAATACATACATTCTTCTCATACTGATAATGAAAAATCCATTAGCTAAAATTCTTCTGGTTTCCACATTCTTTGATTGTCTTACTGCCCTTAATTCTTTTAGGTCATTCAATGACAGTAAATGTAGAAAATTCTTCATTAATACTGTTTGAATTCTTAGGTAACATTTTCAAGAATTTTTGCAGACACAGTGACGCTTTCATATTCGATCAATTTTCGTAATATGTTTTACATAAAGATTTCTACGTAACAAAGTCTCTGATTGAATCTCTGTTGTCCATATCTTTTGATTGAAATGTTTTGTTTAATGCCTTTTTGATTGAAAAATTCTAACTTCATTTAAGGCAATTGAGGTCACTTGTTTCTTTTTAAAACTGTCATTCAACCATTTATCATATTCGAAGAATTTCAATTTTCACTATATGCACGTAGATAAACTTATACAATTTCGTCCTTCTAGTTTTAGAATTGGCAAGAATTTGAACAGTATAGTGTAAGATGCTTCTTTTCGATTCTATAAAGAAAAAAATACATTAACCTTCTGACTGCTTATCTCACGGGAAGGAATGAAGTCTATTTTTTGCTGCATCCTGCGATTTTCGCAAGTTAATTGTGTTTACTTAGTACTATTACACCGTCGAATCGTATTATACTAATAAAGTCTCGCCTATAACTAACAATTCGCTTGGTTCAATATGATTTGAACATGTTTGTGAACGTTGCATCTAAATAGCTATTTTAAAAAAATCCGCAGTCAGGGGGTTAAATTCACACTACTTGTAGCATTTATAACTTCAGCTTTTATGGGATGCACAAATCTATATAAATAAAAGTGAAAATTCTTAAATAGTTTGTTTGTATAAAAATCCAAATTACTCGATAAAATTTCTTCAACTTTTGCTCACAGATAGTATGAAGCATGAGAAGACTTTAGTGAAAGCTTCGACACAATTATTTGAATCTTTAATTTTTAACTTATTAATTAATTAAAAACTATGTTTCTATAAGTAGAAAAAATCGTTTACTTTTAGTGTTGCCATTCCTATTGAATGAAAACATTATACATACTTTAAATTATTTTATTTATTTGCCTCCAAGTTGCCTTTTGTAGTGTTTAATTAATTTTTTTATTATTCTTTAAAAAATATTAATAACTTATGAAAAAAGCAGCTTTCAGCGGTTTCTCCTCGTAAAAATCGTTCGACTAAAACGTAATTTTTCGAGAAACTATGAAATTTAAAAATTGTTTGGTGCAACCGGTATTCCCATTTCAACTAAAAATAAAGTTGCAAACGATAATTGCGTATTATAATATTTTATATAAAATATCTTTACATTAAAGATATTAAAAATATTTTTAAAAAAATACGTTGATTTAAGTGAGCTTTGACATTCCGTTAACTGCAATATTTAAATTTAATTTTACTTTCTCGTATACAACGTTTAAATCACATTGCTGTCAACAGCTGATTAGATATGTGATAACAAAGATTACTGTTATGTTATAAATATTTGTTGTATTATTATGTACATCCAAGTTTACTCACAAATACTGAAACATAAGGAAGATTTTAGTAAAGGTCTCGACAACGTAATTAAATAGCTTTAATAATAAAAGACATGAAAAAAATTTCATTCCGAGCAAATTCGAATACATCAGCTAATTTGAAAGAAAAAGTTTTATAATCTTGTTGTTCAGTCTCATAGCATCAGGCCGCGGTGGTCTCGGAGTGTTTCCAGGTTCGAAACTCGATTCCACTGAGGATCCGCCGTGTATGGGGATTGTTGCACGCTAAATCATACGTAGTGGCCAAACGTCCCGTTGATACAATTTTTTTATTCATAAAATATTTAAATGTAATTGTAAATACTGGTAAGGCCAAATAAGAAACTCAAGACGGCCGTATGCGGCCTGACGGTCGCAGGTTCCCCATTCCTAGTTTAATTCATTGTTCAATTGAAACAATGGGTATTTATCATATGAACTTAGATTACACAGAACTATATTTCAATTTGATTGTTTTTTATTACACACAATTAGAAAAAGTGAAATACCCGCCAATGTAAATTCAAATTAAATAAAACACATGAAATATATGTTATAAATAAACAAAGTAAATAAGTTTAAAAGCAAACAAACTATAATAAAGTTCATGTGGACTCTTTAATCTCCGCGTTTATTACATAAACATAAAGTTTTTTAGAGATTATTAACAAACATCATGCGAATTTTTTTTTATAATAAAGCAAAAAAAGCACACAAATTAAACCTTAACAAATGTTCGATTTTACATATAAAAGTATAAAGCGTATTACGTAAATTATAGCTTATTCTAAATAAATTCAGAAACGGTTATTTTGCCATCGTTACAATTAAAAAATTCATTTATTCTGATATAAAATAATTTTATGCTTAGTAACCGTTTCCATGTTTAAAAACGTCATATTCGTATAATATACATAACGTCAAATTGTGCCGAAGTGTCTAGTTAGAAAATTTATTCTACCTTAAAATAATTTGTTAACATCTTTGTTACAGTAGTGGTTCTATAGTTTATTCTCTAGCAATTGCTTCAAATTTTTCTGCTGAAGTCCTATGAGAACATCACGTTGTAACGTGTAATTGGCTATTATGTGATCATCCAAATGACACTTTAGCGCATGATTGGCTTTTAACAAATTATTAAGTCACATGACGCTGTAATGCATCAACCACAAAATGAAAGAAAGCAAAATGTGGAAAATTAGAATAAGTGCGGGGATACAGTAAGAAGAGGTGTGAATATGCAAATTTTCTTTTCCATGCCTGTTCGCCACGTAATAACACCGATAAGAGATTTAAAGGATTTGACGCGCGTGGAGAGTTGTTGTTCCAAATGAAAGTTTTACGGGAATATCCCTCGAACCAACAAGAACACCTTCATCCGTGCGCTGACAGAAGAGTGGACTAAATTGCCTCAACAGTAGCTGGAAAATGTGCAAAGCATGACATGACGTGTGGAATGTTGCATCGCACGCTACGATGGGCAGGGCATATTCCGTACTCACACCTTTCGCAAAGGTATAAGCTCTCGTTCATATGCATTTTTCCATTTCTCCTCACAGAGCACCAAATTGATACTTTTTTGCTTTCAGGTGTTTCAAAATCTTCTGTATTTTCTAGATCAATAAATAATCTTCATTCTAATGTCCGAACAGCGTGGCAGCAATATTTTATTTTGCTTGGCCTCCACCACCGCTTAATGTTATGCTACATTGTAATTTGTGATCCGTCCTTAGCAATTGCCCAGCAGTGTAGACCGACAAACGGTCAGACCCCCATTTCCCTGACTTTCGCGTATAGTGACACAATACGGCCCGTTTTGTGTTCCATAAATGAAGGGGAATCAAAATTTGATGCCGATCTATAATTTCGGTGACAAGATCACATACCAAATTCTATTTATCTATCATGTTGCATTTTTTAGTTATAGCGTTCACATACATGCATATATATAAACTGACAAACGTTCAGCCCGTAGACGGATTTGGCCCAAAATTTGATACATATCTACAATTCTGATGATAAAACCATACACTAAATTTCACCCATTCATCTCTTTTCGCTTTTTGAGTTATCGTTTTCATATGCAGACGAGCGAATATACAGACAAACCTCCTGTAGACGTAATTTCTCGAAACTTTGATAGAGATCTGTAAATTCCATGTTAAGACCACATACCGAACTTATTCCGTTTGTGAGTTATCATGTTCATAGAAATACTATTTCCAAAAATGTTCTTTTTTTCGGGCTCAAGGAGGTCAGAAACGTGGAGATTAATCAAAATTTCGATGTCAAATTTTTTGAAGATAACAATATATTTTTTTCTTTTCTATACTTAGTTTACGAGAAAGTAAAAAAGGACTCTGCACAGAAGTAAAACACCGCTTCGAATTTCATAATATTTTAAATAGAATGCATAACATGATTAATACGTATACACGCGAATATGATTTCATATACGAGAAAGTAAAAAGAGGATCAGGCAATATAAATTCTTAAGTCAACGATGCAGCAAGACTAAATGGCAGTACGCTGTCCCATGCCCCTGTTCCTGCAACACACTAAATGACATATGGGCCATAGTAATTTTTATCGCTCCCCATCGAAATTTTCGGGATCAAAATGTGAAATAAATCTACTTACATTTTGGCTTCGTCGGGCCCCAGAGACTAGCAACCATGGCATTTGCAACCCCCACCCCCTTTGACCTCACTGTCGCTACGCCACTGCCCTAAGAAAATCCGATATCCTCGCTCGAGATGCAAAAAGTCGTTAAAGGTCAATATATGTATCTGGAAATTGTGCTTCTTTTACTTTTTACCTCATCTTTTTTTCCGTTGTTGTTAGTTTGTTTGTCTGTTGGTGAGGCAAAGGCATCGTAACACAGGAAATGGTGAACGCAGCGGCATATAAACACTGGCAGACATGCCATAAGTTTCACAAGTGATATAAGACAGAAGAAAACAAAATTTCTAAACCAGACAGGAGAAGCCCAGGAAATTACCCCAAAAATTATCAACTTCTAGAGAACATACGATAAAGAATGGACAGCATGTAAGTTGGATACTGAGACTTAATAAAATAATTATCACCAAAACTCAATTTCTTTAAGAATCATGATTTTATCAGTGCTAAAAGGTTGAAAATTATTTAAATTATTAATTATTTTCATCAAAAATCAGATCAAAACAAAAATCGCAAAAACGTGAGGCGCTGACGGACATACTCTTAAGTAAATTGAAAGTTTAGTTTCACTAAAAAAATATATATTTGAATTTTTATATTTGTTTGGAATTTTTTTTCTTATAACATTCAATGAGACTTAATTTCCTTACCGCATTGTTTTCCTCTACAGTTTTACGGTTTTTGTTTTGATCATTTTTGATTAAGGAAATATTTTTTACTTTTAAATACCCTCACAAAAGAGCATTTTTTATTTGTTTATTTTGAATAATAATTATCTTCCGACTTTTTTTATTCTTATTTATACTTATTATTTAGTCTTAAATATATTTTATAATTCACTATTATAATTATTTTGGAATCTTCTAATCAATTTTTTTCCTCTTTTTCAATACCAGATTGTGCCCTCTCCAACCGAATCAAAATTAAATATAATTAATCTATTAATTTATAATTAAGTTCCAAAAATATTAAAATATTGTATTGTCATCGCGAACACACAACTGTACAAAATTTCAGAATTCAACTACAATAGAAAGCTAGTGGAAAACCGATCACAAAATTTCATATTAACTAACAACTAAGTTAAATGAAAGTGTGTAAAAGTACTAACAGAAGCTCTGGGTTTTTTTGTGTGTTATCAGGCCTCCTAATAAGTGGATAAGTACTTTCAGTACATCGAAGCCAAGTTTATCCCAATATCTTTCGCTTTAACCTAGTTCAATGAACAAAAATATATGAATAAACATTAAATTTTTTTTAAAAAAAAGTACAAAATACGGGCAAAATATAAGAATATAGAAATAAATAAACAAAATTACAAAGAAAAAAATGCATGCATTGAAACATGATAGATCATACTATATTAAAGAATTAAGAATTTTTCTTTAACATTATTTGCTACGTGTTATTAGATAAAATTTCTTCGTTTTGAGCATTAAGTTCAGTTTGTAAAATTAAAATTGGAAACAATCTGTACTATACGCTTAAAAATGTTAATAAGTTTAATGCATAAAGTATTCATTTTTGGATGTTTTCTTTTATCATTTTCATCAACATTTTATTATTAAACATTTTATCATTACCAGAGGAAGTCAGATTAAAATGCGTACAAATGTTGGTTAGAAAAGAATACAAAACTATAGAGAAAATATCTGTTTAGTACTAAGAGGTGATATTTGTACACATTGCGAAGGGCGAAATGCCCCCTTCCAGTTTGAATCAACAACCCGCCAGCCGCCGGGGTAAAACTCCCAGATGAACCCTAAGTGTTTCTCTTGTTTTTGGGTGTACATTTGCGTGTGTTATGCGAGCTCTTGCCAGCTCAACAAATGCAACTTTATTATTTAACCCCTAACAGTGTAGTTTTCTGTACCGTCTAAATAGATTACCTCCTTCTGTTTTGGGAATGTGTTGTCGTATTGATTCATCTACGAGCTCACAGAACACTTAAAGCGTTAATGGATTAGCGGTCATTTTTATAACGAATGATAACGTCTATGAATGACTTAATTTTATATTGTAAGTGTAAAAATGCCATAATTCGATGCAGGAACTGAGCTCGGGCATTTCTGTTACGGAGTTAATGCAGTCCGTTTTCTTATTTCTTGTGCTATCGTCAAACGATATCCCTGAAGCATTAATGCCCACTGTGTTTACCACTCCTATGTCTTTTCGTAAATTATTTCTAAACTTCATAAATATAACTAATGTCGTTTGTTTCATATTAAATGTTCAATCATTCAATGAAGTTCATAATTTTTGAATGATTCAGCTACTCACGAGTACTGCTAAATATATCGAATATCAGCTCTTTTTCATTCTCTTGCCTATGCTTGGCAAAGTGCTAAGACACTGGTAAGGAAAATATTCTAGGGTGTTGAATATCCTCGTGTAGAAATGTGAGCAAGGGAATTACCTAATTATATTTTCTACATGGGCACTCTGTAGAAAACAGGACTTCATCTCTACTCCATTCATCTAGGTTAAAGGAATATTTCTATTTCCGTAGTAAAATAATTGTTAATCGTGTCATCTAACTTTCCTGTCATTGTCCAATATCCTCCAACATCTCAAATAGTAAAATTAGGGTCCACATGAAAAATCTACTCTTTTTTTTATTATGGATTTTTAAGACGGTTGTCAGAAATTCCGTTCGTCATATAGTCAACATCAGTTTTGAGCAATCTGTAAAGAATTCGACGATGCGGCATTTTTTTTTCTCTTTAAAACGTGACATCTTTTGGAAAAAACGTCTCTCAGATTCATCTATATTGCATAAAATTTCATTTTCGGTTTTGGGACGGGGAGTTCCATAAGGGAATAAAACTTTTATGAAAAAAAAACTTGAGGTATATGACTTTTCATTGATATGTGATTCAACATTCTTCGTCTCATAAATCTTCCACTATATTTGTTTCCAAGTCTGAATAATTTTATAAATGGCAACATTTTAAGGTAAACTGAACGAACACGTGAATTGCTTTTTTCAAACGAGTTCCGTTTACCAAACAATTTTATTTTAAATGAGTTTCCACCACAGACAGTGACAATTAAAAATGGCGGTACGTAAAAAGCTAAGAGCAGCCGCAACTGAACAATGCGTCTCAGAACTACAGTAGAACCCTGCTAAACCGAACTAATTGGGACCGGTGCCTGTTCGGATTCAAAAAAATTCGGATTACCCGAAATTCCGATAAAAATAGAAAATAAAAAGATGTGTGCTAAAAAAAATTTAAGTTATAAGTACTCAGTACTACTATCTCTTGAATCGATGGTAGTTCTGACTCTGTACTGCAACTTATAAAGAATGTCACAATAACAGATGTAATTTACTGGGTATGAGACTCATGGGACAATGTTACACAAAATTGTCTAGTAAAGACCAGAAAGAAGTTATGGCCAAGTTTAGCTGATTCTAGCAAAGTTGAGCAGGGAGAAGCAAACAAAAGCGAAATTCTTCCGCTTATTAGATGTATCCCAGGCTCTGAAGACGCAACTGAACACACTGAAATTGAGTGATTGTCTTGTGATACCGAAGCCAATCAGTTATATACAGATGAAGAAATCATCTCTTTAGTTCAGAATAAGCTACAAGATGACTCTAATCTAGAATAAACTGATGAGCCAGAGAATGCTCTCGTTTCCCATTCTGAAGCTGCAAATGCTCTAGAAATAGCACTGCGATATGTAGAGCAGAGTGAAAATGCGACATCAATAGACATTATGTTTATGAGACGCTGGCGTAATATTGCTTCCAAGTCGAGAATAACATCACTTCGGCAGACAAATGTGACAAATTTCTTCACCCTAAAAGATCGTTAATGTAAATGTGTATGTGATGTGTTAATGTAATGTGTTTTTATTAAATTTAAATGTAATCCTTGAATTATTGCACTAGTTTCTTCAATGTGTACAAAATTATGCATGCTGAAAAAGAACTTTTTGGTTTGTAGTATGTATATTTAAATCTTTTCAGGTAATCTTTTCAATTACATATAATTTTCGAAAATAAAATCGGTTCGGATTAACCGGAATTTCGGATTAGCGGGGTTCTACTGTATATGCAAATTAAACAATTTCCGTTTTAAATATAGAATTTTATCGCTCAGAATGTGTATTACTGGGGTTTAAAACTTAATTGTTGTCAAATGAGTCAGTCTATTTTGAAATACATTAGGATAATATTCAAAACTATTTTACTGGGCGTTTTGTATCGCGTAGTTTTTCTCATACGGTAGATTTGTAATTGTTATTGGCTATAGTAAAAAAGTTTATTATTGCAACGGAATTCAACTGTCCAATAGAGAAACAGAAGTGGCGATTCACGAAGTGTATAGGAATGATGGTAAATACAGCACAGGGTTCAAGTTTTCCTCGAAGATTCCTTCACTGAAAAAACTATGGAGTCGTTTATGATTATTGAGAGCAATTTATTGCCAAAAATACATTTTAAAGCAGACTACTGTTTGAATACAATGCTTGCCTGTCTTAAAAACATTCTGAAAAGTAGGATGATGTGGTAAAATATTGGAAAATTCAAGTTAAGTGGTTTATTTCAACATTTTTAGTTCAATAATTGCTTCTTCTCAACTCCTCTATAAATTTTACTGCAAGAGTTGCTCGATTTGTCCTTTTTCCTTAAAGTAAAAAATCAAAAACTAAAAAAACATTTTTTGCTGTTGTTTCTCAAATCCCAAAAAACTGAGATAAAATTCAGGAAAGATAAAAATTAACTGCTAGATTGCTTTTAAACTTCATTTGCTCTTTTGATTTTCGAATTTTTCTATCCATTTTAGACTGACATTCTCTATTTAAATTCTAACGTAAAATTGTTCAGCGTTCCACTATATTTATACTTGTACACAATTTACAAGCGTGAATTATTTTTCAGAATGTTATTCTGATGCAAAAAATAATACCAATGTATAAAAAAATGACAACTGAGACAGGGTAATTAATATAATGCGTTAATTAATATAATTAAAGTACAATATTCAGAAAGAATGTACTTATGATTCACTGGGAGGCCCCTTACAATTTTTTATATCCATAAATAAAGAATGAAAATGGGTCATTTGCGACAACTAATGGTGCCATTGAACCCGTTTCAAGAAAAATAATACATATAGCTTCGCAGTCAACAAACTCTCCTAATAAATACGATGCATCTTGATCAAGCATCACAAACTCAATCTCTTAACAAGGGTTCACACTACACTAAATTTATATAAAAACATACTTTTATTTTAAAAGGGATAGAGAGCGAAAAAAGAACAAGAACAACGGTAAAATAGAAGGGTTTTATTATTATGAAGACGTGGCATCTGTTCTCTGCCGGCTCCTCATCTATTTCGGGAAAAATATTGTACGCGGTCTGATTTCAGAAGAAACAAAGAGCCGCGGTGGCCTAGTGGTAATGTCGCGGCTTTGGGGCCAGTGGGCTTCCAGGCTCGAAACCCAATTCCACTGAATCATCGTAGGGGGCCAAACGTCCTCCCATTGGTGTGATGCTGAAAATATCCGTCTTGTATTGGGCCTATTGCACGTTAAATCATACGTAGGGGGCCAAACGTCCTCCCGCTTGTGTGGTGGGGAAGTTTAAAGACGATGTGCGAGCTCAGGTGTCGTCCTCATTATCTGACCGAGGTTCAAATTTACGAGGTCCGTCCCAAAAAAGCCCTCGTCTTGCTTCAAAACGGGACGTTAATATAACTAAACTAAATTAGAAGTAACATAAAGTAATTGTCAACGGATCTTACCACAGACTCATTTCTTTTCATAAATGCCCATAACTGCACGCTGCTAACCCCTAGAACCTTCCAGTGTTTTTCCAGTTCTGCTGGCAAATATACAAAAAATTCTGACACTCCCATTTTACAGAATTTCGCCTTCAACTAAGAACCACGCTGAATGCCGATAATCTCTATATTAATATCCATGTCGATGGAAGATGATCTACAAATGGTCAGACGTGAAGACGGAACAAAAAACAGATGGAGTTTTCTCTCCTCGACTCTCTCGTATACTAACACAATATGGCACGTTATGTGAATCGTAGTATAGCAAAGTATGCCTTTTGGACCTCTTACTTTCATCATATAGATATCAAAATTTGATACAGATCTACAATTTTGATGACAAGACCGTATACTAAATTTCATTTATCTGTCGCTCCGTTTTGGGGTTATCGTGTCTACTCGCACACGGACGGACAGATAGGTAGAATTCCCATAGACGGATTTCGTCCAAAATTTGACAGAAATCTACAATTTTGGTTTTAGGTCGTTATACCAAATTTCATCCGTCTAACTCATAGCGGTTTTGACTCAGGACTGTCTAAAACGTGGCTATTCATCAAAATCTTGAAGTCACATTTTTTTATAATTACTTATAATTTTTTACAATACTTTCTCTTTGGATTCTTCGTAAACGAGAAAATGAAATGAAAGATTCTCTATATAATTATCTGCAAATCTTGTTTGATATTGAATTCCAAGGCTCAAAGTTTGGAAAATTCATTTCAGAAATGCAACCTGACTTTTAACACCACAGTATACCCCCGAACTTGGAGCCAGGACGGCTCCTTGCCTGTTGGGTATACGTGAACCTTTATTGAAAGAAAGGCTTAAAAAATTACAAACTTATATAACTAAAAACACGCGTAAAACATTGTTGGTTAACAGTTGCAGCCTCCCAACAAAACTTGAGGCTGTTGCTGCAATCGTTTACTAAATTATTATTTACAAAGGGATTACGAGAACGTATTACTAATCTAAAATTAAAATTAAAAATTGTCCCTTTAGAAGAAAAGAAGTGGACAAGTAAAAAATTGTCCATTTATTCTTACTGGATCATGGAGGTTTGAGACCTTGTTTGTCTTGTTGAAGGAGAAAAAGTTTCTGTATCTGAGGAGGAGTCTACGGCAGATGTATTATTTTGTAATGCAACCTGAGTAGAGGAGGAGTCTACG
>BGPR01047999.1:0-11657 GCA_013235015.1 Araneus ventricosus | reverse complement strand
CGTAGACTCCTCCTCTACTCAGGTTGCATTACAAAATAATACATCTGCCGTAGACTCCTCCTCAGATACAGAAACTTTTTCTCCTTCAACAAGACAAACAAGGTCTCAAACCTCCATGATCCAGTAAGAATAAATGGACAATTTTTTACTTGTCCACTTCTTTTCTTCTAAAGGGACAATTTTTAATTTTAATTTTAGATTAGTAATACGTTCTCGTAATCCCTTTGTAAATAATAATTTAGTAAACGATTGCAGCAACAGCCTCAAGTTTTGTTGGGAGGCTGCAACTGTTAACCAACAATGTTTTACGCGTGTTTTTAGTTATATAAGTTTGTAATTTTTTAAGCCTTTCTTTCAATAAAGGTTCACGTATACCCAACAGGCAAGGAGCCGTCCTGGCTCCAAGTTCGGGGGTATACTGTGGTGTTAAAAGTCAGGTTGCATTTCTGAAATGAATTTTCCAAACTTTGAGCCTTGGAATTCAATATCAAACAAGATTTGCAGATAATTATATAGAGAATCTTTCATTTCATTTTCTCGTTTACGAAGAATCCAAAGAGAAAGTATTGTAAAAAATTATAAGTAATTATAAAAAAATGTGACTTCAAGATTTTGATGAATAGCCACGTTTTAGACAGTCCTGAGTCAAAACCGCTATGAGTTAGACGGATGAAATTTGGTATAACGACCTAAAACCAAAATTGTAGATTTCTGTCAAATTTTGGACGAAATCCGTCTATGGGAATTCTACCTATCTGTCCGTCCGTGTGCGAGTAGACACGATAACCCCAAAACGGAGCGACAGATAAATGAAATTTAGTATACGGTCTTGTCATCAAAATTGTAGATCTGTATCAAATTTTGATATCTATATGATGAAAGTAAGAGGTCCAAAAGGCATACTTTGCTATACTACGATTCACATAACGTGCCATATTGTGTTAGTATACGAGAGAGTCGAGGAGAGAAAACTCCATCTGTTTTTTGTTCCGTCTTCACGTCTGACCATTTGTAGATCATCTTCCATCGACATGGATATTAATATAGAGATTATCGGCATTCAGCGTGGTTCTTAGTTGAAGGCGAAATTCTGTAAAATGGGAGTGTCAGAATTTTTTGTATATTTGCCAGCAGAACTGGAAAAACACTGGAAGGTTCTAGGGGTTAGCAGCGTGCAGTTATGGGCATTTATGAAAAGAAATGAGTCTGTGGTAAGATCCGTTGACAATTACTTTATGTTACTTCTAATTTAGTTTAGTTATATTAACGTCCCGTTTTGAAGCAAGACGAGGGCTTTTTTGGGACGGACCTCGTAAATTTGAACCTCGGTCAGATAATGAGGACGACACCTGAGCTCGCACATCGTCTTTAAACTTCCCCACCACACAAGCGGGAGGACGTTTGGCCCCCTACGTATGATTTAACGTGCAATAGGCCCAATACAAGACGGATATTTTCAGCATCACACCAATGGGAGGACGTTTGGCCCCCTACGATGATTCAGTGGAATTGGGTTTCGAGCCTGGAAGCCCACTGGCCCCAAAGCCGCGACATTACCACTAGGCCACCGCGGCTCTTTGTTTCTTCTGAAATCAGACCGCGTACAATATTTTTCCCGAAATAGATGAGGAGCCGGCAGAGAACAGATGCCACGTCTTCATAATAATAAAACCCTTCTATTTTACCGTTGTTCTTGTTCTTTTTTCGCTCTCTATCCCTTTTAAAATAAAAGTATGTTTTTATATAAATTTAGTGTAGTGTGAACCCTTGTTAAGAGATTGAGTTTGTGATGCTTGATCAAGATGCATCGTATTTATTAGGAGAGTTTGTTGACTGCGAAGCTATATGTATTATTTTTCTTGAAACGGGTTCAATGGCACCATTAGTTGTCGCAAATGACCCATTTTCATTCTTTATTTATGGATATAAAAAATTGTAAGGGGCCTCCCAGTGAATCATAAGTACATTCTTTCTGAATATTGTACTTTAATTATATTAATTAACGCATTATATTAATTACCCTGTCTCAGTTGTCATTTTTTTATACATTGGTATTATTTTTTGCATCAGAATAACATTCTGAAAAATAATTCACGCTTGTAAATTGTGTACAAGTATAAATATAGTGGAACGCTGAACAATTTTACGTTAGAATTTAAATAGAGAATGTCAGTCTAAAATGGATAGAAAAATTCGAAAATCAAAAGAGCAAATGAAGTTTAAAAGCAATCTAGCAGTTAATTTTTATCTTTCCTGAATTTTATCTCAGTTTTTTGGGATTTGAGAAACAACAGCAAAAAATGTTTTTTTAGTTTTTGATTTTTTACTTTAAGGAAAAAGGACAAATCGAGCAACTCTTGCAGTAAAATTTATAGAGGAGTTGAGAAGAAGCAATTATTGAACTAAAAATGTTGAAATAAACCACTTAACTTGAATTTTCCAATATTTTACCACATCATCCTACTTTTCAGAATGTTTTTAAGACAGGCAAGCATTGTATTCAAACAGTAGTCTGCTTTAAAATGTATTTTTGGCAATAAATTGCTCTCAATAATCATAAACGACTCCATAGTTTTTTCAGTGAAGGAATCTTCGAGGAAAACTTGAACCCTGTGCTGTATTTACCATCATTCCTATACACTTCGTGAATCGCCACTTCTGTTTCTCTATTGGACAGTTGAATTCCGTTGCAATAATAAACTTTTTTACTATAGCCAATAACAATTACAAATCTACCGTATGAGAAAAACTACGCGATACAAAACGCCCAGTAAAATAGTTTTGAATATTATCCTAATGTATTTCAAAATAGACTGACTCATTTGACAACAATTAAGTTTTAAACCCCAGTAATACACATTCTGAGCGATAAAATTCTATATTTAAAACGGAAATTGTTTAATTTGCATATACAGTAGAACCCCGCTAATCCGAAATTCCGGTTAATCCGAACCGATTTTATTTTCGAAAATTATATGTAATTGAAAAGATTACCTGAAAAGATTTAAATATACATACTACAAACCAAAAAGTTCTTTTTCAGCATGCATAATTTTGTACACATTGAAGAAACTAGTGCAATAATTCAAGGATTACATTTAAATTTAATAAAAACACATTACATTAACACATCACATACACATTTACATTAACGATCTTTTAGGGTGAAGAAATTTGTCACATTTGTCTGCCGAAGTGATGTTATTCTCGACTTGGAAGCAATATTACGCCAGCGTCTCATAAACATAATGTCTATTGATGTCGCATTTTCACTCTGCTCTACATATCGCAGTGCTATTTCTAGAGCATTTGCAGCTTCAGAATGGGAAACGAGAGCATTCTCTGGCTCATCAGTTTATTCTAGATTAGAGTCATCTTGTAGCTTATTCTGAACTAAAGAGATGATTTCTTCATCTGTATATAACTGATTGGCTTCGGTATCACAAGACAATCACTCAATTTCAGTGTGTTCAGTTGCGTCTTCAGAGCCTGGGATACATCTAATAAG
This sequence comes from Araneus ventricosus, assembly GCA_013235015.1. Lineage (NCBI taxonomy): Eukaryota > Metazoa > Arthropoda > Arachnida > Araneae > Araneidae > Araneus > Araneus ventricosus. Next base: position 8,149 of record BGPR01047999.1, on the reverse strand, counting down.
CGGAAGAATTTCGCTTTTGTTTGCTTCTCCCTGCTCAACTTTGCTAGAATCAGCTAAACTTGGCCATAACTTCTTTCTGGTCTTTACTAGACAATTTTGTGTAACATTGTCCCATGAGTCTCATACCCAGTAAATTACATCTGTTATTGTGACATTCTTTATAAGTTGCAGTACAGAGTCAGAACTACCATCGATTCAAGAGATAGTAGTACTGAGTACTTATAACTTAAATTTTTTTTAGCACACATCTTTTTATTTTCTATTTTTATCGGAATTTCGGGTAATCCGAATTTTTTTGAATCCGAACAGGCACCGGTCCCAATTAGTTCGGTTTAGCAGGGTTCTACTGTAGTTCTGAGACGCATTGTTCAGTTGCGGCTGCTCTTAGCTTTTTACGTACCGCCATTTTTAATTGTCACTGTCTGTGGTGGAAACTCATTTAAAATAAAATTGTTTGGTAAACGGAACTCGTTTGAAAAAAGCAATTCACGTGTTCGTTCAGTTTACCTTAAAATGTTGCCATTTATAAAATTATTCAGACTTGGAAACAAATATAGTGGAAGATTTATGAGACGAAGAATGTTGAATCACATATCAATGAAAAGTCATATACCTCAAGTTTTTTTTTCATAAAAGTTTTATTCCCTTATGGAACTCCCCGTCCCAAAACCGAAAATGAAATTTTATGCAATATAGATGAATCTGAGAGACGTTTTTTCCAAAAGATGTCACGTTTTAAAGAGAAAAAAAAATGCCGCATCGTCGAATTCTTTACAGATTGCTCAAAACTGATGTTGACTATATGACGAACGGAATTTCTGACAACCGTCTTAAAAATCCATAATAAAAAAAAGAGTAGATTTTTCATGTGGACCCTAATTTTACTATTTGAGATGTTGGAGGATATTGGACAATGACAGGAAAGTTAGATGACACGATTAACAATTATTTTACTACGGAAATAGAAATATTCCTTTAACCTAGATGAATGGAGTAGAGATGAAGTCCTGTTTTCTACAGAGTGCCCATGTAGAAAATATAATTAGGTAATTCCCTTGCTCACATTTCTACACGAGGATATTCAACACCCTAGAATATTTTCCTTACCAGTGTCTTAGCACTTTGCCAAGCATAGGCAAGAGAATGAAAAAGAGCTGATATTCGATATATTTAGCAGTACTCGTGAGTAGCTGAATCATTCAAAAATTATGAACTTCATTGAATGATTGAACATTTAATATGAAACAAACGACATTAGTTATATTTATGAAGTTTAGAAATAATTTACGAAAAGACATAGGAGTGGTAAACACAGTGGGCATTAATGCTTCAGGGATATCGTTTGACGATAGCACAAGAAATAAGAAAACGGACTGCATTAACTCCGTAACAGAAATGCCCGAGCTCAGTTCCTGCATCGAATTATGGCATTTTTACACTTACAATATAAAATTAAGTCATTCATAGACGTTATCATTCGTTATAAAAATGACCGCTAATCCATTAACGCTTTAAGTGTTCTGTGAGCTCGTAGATGAATCAATACGACAACACATTCCCAAAACAGAAGGAGGTAATCTATTTAGACGGTACAGAAAACTACACTGTTAGGGGTTAAATAATAAAGTTGCATTTGTTGAGCTGGCAAGAGCTCGCATAACACACGCAAATGTACACCCAAAAACAAGAGAAACACTTAGGGTTCATCTGGGAGTTTTACCCCGGCGGCTGGCGGGTTGTTGATTCAAACTGGAAGGGGGCATTTCGCCCTTCGCAATGTGTACAAATATCACCTCTTAGTACTAAACAGATATTTTCTCTATAGTTTTGTATTCTTTTCTAACCAACATTTGTACGCATTTTAATCTGACTTCCTCTGGTAATGATAAAATGTTTAATAATAAAATGTTGATGAAAATGATAAAAGAAAACATCCAAAAATGAATACTTTATGCATTAAACTTATTAACATTTTTAAGCGTATAGTACAGATTGTTTCCAATTTTAATTTTACAAACTGAACTTAATGCTCAAAACGAAGAAATTTTATCTAATAACACGTAGCAAATAATGTTAAAGAAAAATTCTTAATTCTTTAATATAGTATGATCTATCATGTTTCAATGCATGCATTTTTTTCTTTGTAATTTTGTTTATTTATTTCTATATTCTTATATTTTGCCCGTATTTTGTACTTTTTTTTAAAAAAAATTTAATGTTTATTCATATATTTTTGTTCATTGAACTAGGTTAAAGCGAAAGATATTGGGATAAACTTGGCTTCGATGTACTGAAAGTACTTATCCACTTATTAGGAGGCCTGATAACACACAAAAAAACCCAGAGCTTCTGTTAGTACTTTTACACACTTTCATTTAACTTAGTTGTTAGTTAATATGAAATTTTGTGATCGGTTTTCCACTAGCTTTCTATTGTAGTTGAATTCTGAAATTTTGTACAGTTGTGTGTTCGCGATGACAATACAATATTTTAATATTTTTGGAACTTAATTATAAATTAATAGATTAATTATATTTAATTTTGATTCGGTTGGAGAGGGCACAATCTGGTATTGAAAAAGAGGAAAAAAATTGATTAGAAGATTCCAAAATAATTATAATAGTGAATTATAAAATATATTTAAGACTAAATAATAAGTATAAATAAGAATAAAAAAAGTCGGAAGATAATTATTATTCAAAATAAACAAATAAAAAATGCTCTTTTGTGAGGGTATTTAAAAGTAAAAAATATTTCCTTAATCAAAAATGATCAAAACAAAAACCGTAAAACTGTAGAGGAAAACAATGCGGTAAGGAAATTAAGTCTCATTGAATGTTATAAGAAAAAAAATTCCAAACAAATATAAAAATTCAAATATATATTTTTTTAGTGAAACTAAACTTTCAATTTACTTAAGAGTATGTCCGTCAGCGCCTCACGTTTTTGCGATTTTTGTTTTGATCTGATTTTTGATGAAAATAATTAATAATTTAAATAATTTTCAACCTTTTAGCACTGATAAAATCATGATTCTTAAAGAAATTGAGTTTTGGTGATAATTATTTTATTAAGTCTCAGTATCCAACTTACATGCTGTCCATTCTTTATCGTATGTTCTCTAGAAGTTGATAATTTTTGGGGTAATTTCCTGGGCTTCTCCTGTCTGGTTTAGAAATTTTGTTTTCTTCTGTCTTATATCACTTGTGAAACTTATGGCATGTCTGCCAGTGTTTATATGCCGCTGCGTTCACCATTTCCTGTGTTACGATGCCTTTGCCTCACCAACAGACAAACAAACTAACAACAACGGAAAAAAAGATGAGGTAAAAAGTAAAAGAAGCACAATTTCCAGATACATATATTGACCTTTAACGACTTTTTGCATCTCGAGCGAGGATATCGGATTTTCTTAGGGCAGTGGCGTAGCGACAGTGAGGTCAAAGGGGGTGGGGGTTGCAAATGCCATGGTTGCTAGTCTCTGGGGCCCGACGAAGCCAAAATGTAAGTAGATTTATTTCACATTTTGATCCCGAAAATTTCGATGGGGAGCGATAAAAATTACTATGGCCCATATGTCATTTAGTGTGTTGCAGGAACAGGGGCATGGGACAGCGTACTGCCATTTAGTCTTGCTGCATCGTTGACTTAAGAATTTATATTGCCTGATCCTCTTTTTACTTTCTCGTATATGAAATCATATTCGCGTGTATACGTATTAATCATGTTATGCATTCTATTTAAAATATTATGAAATTCGAAGCGGTGTTTTACTTCTGTGCAGAGTCCTTTTTTACTTTCTCGTAAACTAAGTATAGAAAAGAAAAAAATATATTGTTATCTTCAAAAAATTTGACATCGAAATTTTGATTAATCTCCACGTTTCTGACCTCCTTGAGCCCGAAAAAAAGAACATTTTTGGAAATAGTATTTCTATGAACATGATAACTCACAAACGGAATAAGTTCGGTATGTGGTCTTAACATGGAATTTACAGATCTCTATCAAAGTTTCGAGAAATTACGTCTACAGGAGGTTTGTCTGTATATTCGCTCGTCTGCATATGAAAACGATAACTCAAAAAGCGAAAAGAGATGAATGGGTGAAATTTAGTGTATGGTTTTATCATCAGAATTGTAGATATGTATCAAATTTTGGGCCAAATCCGTCTACGGGCTGAACGTTTGTCAGTTTATATATATGCATGTATGTGAACGCTATAACTAAAAAATGCAACATGATAGATAAATAGAATTTGGTATGTGATCTTGTCACCGAAATTATAGATCGGCATCAAATTTTGATTCCCCTTCATTTATGGAACACAAAACGGGCCGTATTGTGTCACTATACGCGAAAGTCAGGGAAATGGGGGTCTGACCGTTTGTCGGTCTACACTGCTGGGCAATTGCTAAGGACGGATCACAAATTACAATGTAGCATAACATTAAGCGGTGGTGGAGGCCAAGCAAAATAAAATATTGCTGCCACGCTGTTCGGACATTAGAATGAAGATTATTTATTGATCTAGAAAATACAGAAGATTTTGAAACACCTGAAAGCAAAAAAGTATCAATTTGGTGCTCTGTGAGGAGAAATGGAAAAATGCATATGAACGAGAGCTTATACCTTTGCGAAAGGTGTGAGTACGGAATATGCCCTGCCCATCGTAGCGTGCGATGCAACATTCCACACGTCATGTCATGCTTTGCACATTTTCCAGCTACTGTTGAGGCAATTTAGTCCACTCTTCTGTCAGCGCACGGATGAAGGTGTTCTTGTTGGTTCGAGGGATATTCCCGTAAAACTTTCATTTGGAACAACAACTCTCCACGCGCGTCAAATCCTTTAAATCTCTTATCGGTGTTATTACGTGGCGAACAGGCATGGAAAAGAAAATTTGCATATTCACACCTCTTCTTACTGTATCCCCGCACTTATTCTAATTTTCCACATTTTGCTTTCTTTCATTTTGTGGTTGATGCATTACAGCGTCATGTGACTTAATAATTTGTTAAAAGCCAATCATGCGCTAAAGTGTCATTTGGATGATCACATAATAGCCAATTACACGTTACAACGTGATGTTCTCATAGGACTTCAGCAGAAAAATTTGAAGCAATTGCTAGAGAATAAACTATAGAACCACTACTGTAACAAAGATGTTAACAAATTATTTTAAGGTAGAATAAATTTTCTAACTAGACACTTCGGCACAATTTGACGTTATGTATATTATACGAATATGACGTTTTTAAACATGGAAACGGTTACTAAGCATAAAATTATTTTATATCAGAATAAATGAATTTTTTAATTGTAACGATGGCAAAATAACCGTTTCTGAATTTATTTAGAATAAGCTATAATTTACGTAATACGCTTTATACTTTTATATGTAAAATCGAACATTTGTTAAGGTTTAATTTGTGTGCTTTTTTTGCTTTATTATAAAAAAAAATTCGCATGATGTTTGTTAATAATCTCTAAAAAACTTTATGTTTATGTAATAAACGCGGAGATTAAAGAGTCCACATGAACTTTATTATAGTTTGTTTGCTTTTAAACTTATTTACTTTGTTTATTTATAACATATATTTCATGTGTTTTATTTAATTTGAATTTACATTGGCGGGTATTTCACTTTTTCTAATTGTGTGTAATAAAAAACAATCAAATTGAAATATAGTTCTGTGTAATCTAAGTTCATATGATAAATACCCATTGTTTCAATTGAACAATGAATTAAACTAGGAATGGGGAACCTGCGACCGTCAGGCCGCATACGGCCGTCTTGAGTTTCTTATTTGGCCTTACCAGTATTTACAATTACATTTAAATATTTTATGAATAAAAAAATTGTATCAACGGGACGTTTGGCCACTACGTATGATTTAGCGTGCAACAATCCCCATACACGGCGGATCCTCAGTGGAATCGAGTTTCGAACCTGGAAACACTCCGAGACCACCGCGGCCTGATGCTATGAGACTGAACAACAAGATTATAAAACTTTTTCTTTCAAATTAGCTGATGTATTCGAATTTGCTCGGAATGAAATTTTTTTCATGTCTTTTATTATTAAAGCTATTTAATTACGTTGTCGAGACCTTTACTAAAATCTTCCTTATGTTTCAGTATTTGTGAGTAAACTTGGATGTACATAATAATACAACAAATATTTATAACATAACAGTAATCTTTGTTATCACATATCTAATCAGCTGTTGACAGCAATGTGATTTAAACGTTGTATACGAGAAAGTAAAATTAAATTTAAATATTGCAGTTAACGGAATGTCAAAGCTCACTTAAATCAACGTATTTTTTTAAAAATATTTTTAATATCTTTAATGTAAAGATATTTTATATAAAATATTATAATACGCAATTATCGTTTGCAACTTTATTTTTAGTTGAAATGGGAATACCGGTTGCACCAAACAATTTTTAAATTTCATAGTTTCTCGAAAAATTACGTTTTAGTCGAACGATTTTTACGAGGAGAAACCGCTGAAAGCTGCTTTTTTCATAAGTTATTAATATTTTTTAAAGAATAATAAAAAAATTAATTAAACACTACAAAAGGCAACTTGGAGGCAAATAAATAAAATAATTTAAAGTATGTATAATGTTTTCATTCAATAGGAATGGCAACACTAAAAGTAAACGATTTTTTCTACTTATAGAAACATAGTTTTTAATTAATTAATAAGTTAAAAATTAAAGATTCAAATAATTGTGTCGAAGCTTTCACTAAAGTCTTCTCATGCTTCATACTATCTGTGAGCAAAAGTTGAAGAAATTTTATCGAGTAATTTGGATTTTTATACAAACAAACTATTTAAGAATTTTCACTTTTATTTATATAGATTTGTGCATCCCATAAAAGCTGAAGTTATAAATGCTACAAGTAGTGTGAATTTAACCCCCTGACTGCGGATTTTTTTAAAATAGCTATTTAGATGCAACGTTCACAAACATGTTCAAATCATATTGAACCAAGCGAATTGTTAGTTATAGGCGAGACTTTATTAGTATAATACGATTCGACGGTGTAATAGTACTAAGTAAACACAATTAACTTGCGAAAATCGCAGGATGCAGCAAAAAATAGACTTCATTCCTTCCCGTGAGATAAGCAGTCAGAAGGTTAATGTATTTTTTTCTTTATAGAATCGAAAAGAAGCATCTTACACTATACTGTTCAAATTCTTGCCAATTCTAAAACTAGAAGGACGAAATTGTATAAGTTTATCTACGTGCATATAGTGAAAATTGAAATTCTTCGAATATGATAAATGGTTGAATGACAGTTTTAAAAAGAAACAAGTGACCTCAATTGCCTTAAATGAAGTTAGAATTTTTCAATCAAAAAGGCATTAAACAAAACATTTCAATCAAAAGATATGGACAACAGAGATTCAATCAGAGACTTTGTTACGTAGAAATCTTTATGTAAAACATATTACGAAAATTGATCGAATATGAAAGCGTCACTGTGTCTGCAAAAATTCTTGAAAATGTTACCTAAGAATTCAAACAGTATTAATGAAGAATTTTCTACATTTACTGTCATTGAATGACCTAAAAGAATTAAGGGCAGTAAGACAATCAAAGAATGTGGAAACCAGAAGAATTTTAGCTAATGGATTTTTCATTATCAGTATGAGAAGAATGTATGTATTTAATAGCGAATGCAGTACTAGTTTTTATTATTAAGTGATTAGTTTAATGTCATTAACTAGAAGTTTCTTTTACAGACGAGTTGGGAGGGGGAGGCATCAAAATTAGTTAACTTTTTTTCACAGAAAAATAATTTTCCGATCGGTCGAAAACCAATGAAATAAATCTGTGATAAAAAAAATTGGAATACTCCTGTAATTAGTTGCTGATTCAGAAAAATAACTATAACAAATGAATAATTGTTTTCTGTTGAAGGTCTCTTCACAATTTTTGTTTGCTCTTAGAATAAAATAGAAAGAAAGGTGAGCTGAATTTTTGAAAGAAAACTATTGCAAAACGAAATTAATGACTTAGAAAATGATCTAAATTTCCAAGCAGCATTTGAAACACCAAGAAGAAAAACTATTTTTACTTTTGGTGGAAATAATTACGAAAAACTTCCAGATTTTGAATAGGATGTTAT
>BGPR01047998.1:0-11657 GCA_013235015.1 Araneus ventricosus | reverse complement strand
GACTGCATATCCATCCCTCCATTTGGACTGCATATCCATCCCTCCAGTTGGACTGCATATCCATCCCTCCAGTTGGACTGCATATCCATCCCTCCAGTTGGACTGCATATCCATCCCTCCAGTTGGACTGATGGCCATAAATGCGGCGGAAGTAAGTGCGTGTGAGAGAGAAGGGTTTGGGGTGAGTGGATCACCGAGAAAATCGGAGACGGCGAGGATTGGAGCGACTGGCAGTGGATGAATTTGCGTGCTGTGGAGCGGTCGTGAATGACCTACCTAAATGGATGGTTTAAAAATGGAATAACATGGAGTGGGGAGGGCGTGAATGGCCAGCTACGATGAGCCGTCTCTCTGTTCAAAAACATTCCGTGTCTCAACCTACTCACAAGCGCGCAAATCACTCCCCTCTCTCACAGAATTTACCCTACGGCTGCGAACATTTATGGCTAAAAAAATCCTAGTTATGCATTTTGAGCGCTTTCCCTTTGATTGATTAAGCCAGAAAATCAATAAAGATCCACAATTTTGTTATAAAAGTTGCGTTTGACGTGTTTGAGTGACTACGTGTTTGAGTAACTGTTTCCGTATACACGCAACTATACAGATTGGCAGATGGTAATTTATGGTGGGTTTGAGCCGAAATTTAGTACAGATCTAAAATTCTGATGATTAAATCATATACTACCTTTCATCTATCTGACTCAATCGTTTTTGAGATAAATTTTTCAAATACACACGGACAGACAGACAAAATTCCATTACGAGGCTTTTGTCCAAAATTTGATAGAAATCTACAATTTTGTTGTAATTCTATACCACATTAGAATGATCTAGGTCGTTGCATTTTTAAGTTATGGTGTTCGCAGACAGACAAACAAAATGTCAGACATAATTCCGAAAATGAGTTTTTCGGCCTCGGGGAGATCTAAAACGTAGAGATCAAAATCTGGAAATCGATTTTTTTTTACGGTTACAATACTTTCTCTACGTCGTATACTTCGTACGCGATTAAGTGAAGACATTAATACACAACCCATAACTGCCTTAGTAAAATGTATATGTTAATTCAATGTGGTAAATCGGTTACTATATATAATCACCGCGGTAATTATGCATAATAACCGGATTTTTATACGGTTATTATATATAATGCCCAGTTACTACATATAATTACTCGTGATTAAATATGATAATCGATTACTCACACTGACCGTAACAAATAGAGGGTGCTTTTACAGTACTATTTTGATAAGCATACTTACCAAATTTCCTTCTAAATATTCGGCTATCTCTGATACTCTCAGATTTAAGTATTCCATCTACGTATAATTGAACTCTATTATTTGACCTGTAAATAATTTAAATAAAAATGAATCAATCTCTTATGAGGAAACTTTATTTAAATATTCTTACAATTAAAAACGAATGCTTTTCTTTAATTAAAAATGTAATTTTTTTTAATCACTGGTCAAGTCATTGGTAATGTCTTACCCATTTACGAAAAGTCATAAGATATTTTTACTATTATGCAAAGCAGCTTCTCATTAAAAAGCTGTGGCTATAAAGTTAAATAGAAAAGACAAGTTATTAATGTGTATCTTCTTCTGTAGAGAGGAAAAAGACGGGTCAAATTTAACATGAACATTTCGCAAACAAAACATCTTTCTTGATAATTGGGTGTATCTTTTCATGTAAGCTGAAAAAGTTTAGAAAATATTAATAATGTATGCGCATTTTTGACTAATTTCTTGAAGAGTATCCTGGTAATAGTAAGTTGATGACATTATAATGCGCTGTTTTATTTGTATTGGATATTTATTATGAAAATTCTTGGACAATTAGTTTCATTATTTGATAGCTTAGTGTAACATATGGAAATGAGTATGCATTTGAGAAATTTTTAGCTTAAAAAATCATTAATGATTTAAATAAAAACAAATAAGCGATTAAATATTACAGTTTGCATGAATTAATGAATGTTAATTTCTGTTAGTTGAATAAGAACACCACTGCCTTCAAAAATAAAGGAACTTTTCGGGAAATGCGAGAAATTTGCAATTTATACGAAAACTATGTTTATTTCGAAATCAATTCTGGAGAACAGAGAAACCTACAATCGAGTATCATGCACATTTTACAGTGAAGATTCGGTCGCGAGGGCAATTAGGGGTGCGACCAGAAAGTGATGAAGACGGAAAGGAATCACAGAAACCTGATAATGACTTGAAACTCTCATCAGTAGTTGTGTTTGATGTGCAGAATGTTTGCATGCATTTTCGTTAAAAGAACAAAAATATTCGGGAAGATATATTTCTTTGAAAAATCCCAAATTTTCCCGCCGGCCTTTTGCTTATAACATAGAGAGTTTTTATTTAAATTATACGAAACTTACAGAACACTCTACAATATGTTACAGAAGTATTGTAATAAAATTTAAAGTTAAGGTGTTGAAGAGTAAAGTAAATACGAGTATTTTTAGTAAAAACATTTTAACTGCACATGCGCGAAACGTAGCGTGTTATTTCTTTCATCACTCCAAAGCCTGATATATATAGCAACTTATATAAAAATTTCAGATGAATACCGTTAAAATTCAGAAAGAGGTTCAAAGAAGTAAGTGATGAGGGTTCTTATACAATCTCATATTTTCGAAACATCTGATATCTTAAAACATTGACATTGAATGTTAGGAAAGTTTAAGATCCTGAATAACCATGTATACTTATAAACTAAATATATTATTTAAACTGCATTTCGTTGATAACCGTACGAAGATTACGCTATGTCTCGCAAAAGCGCAGTAAAAACTTATTTAGTACAAATACTCATATTTCCTCTAATACTCAACGTATTTACTTCAAATTTTGATGCAATTCTTCTGTAATATATTGCCGCGTGTTCTGTGAGTTTTGTATAATTTGGACGAAACTCTACGTGTTATAAGCAAAAATCATGTGGGAAAATTTGTGATTTTTTATTAGAAACCTTTATATCTTCCAGAATATTTGCGTTATGTTTACGAAAATGCATGTAAATATTATGCACATCAAACAGAACCATTGACGAAAGTTCCATCCCGTTATCAACTTCCTGTGAAATGGGACGAGTCAAAATCCCCTTCCGTCGTCCGTTCCGTTTTCTGGTCGTCCCCCTAATTGCCCTCGCGACCGAATCTTCACTGTAAAATGTGTATGGCACTCGATTGTATGTCCCAAGATTCTCTGCCACTGATTATGAACCATAGTTTTGGAATATATTGCAAATTTCTCGCATTTTCCGAAATGGTTCTTAATTTTTGCACACCAGAGTATGACGTTGCCTTATGGCAGTTGTTCCCAAACTTTTTCGTTGTGCGAACCACTTATTGTGTAAAAAAATATGTTGAGGCCCACTAACTAAATATATAAGTAAAAAATGTAAATATACATATCTATATGTATGTTATATGCACGTATATGTCAGTAATTAGTAAAGATTACTGTAAAAGGAATAAAAATACAATGTTCTATAACGCAAAAAACGAGTGAAGACCCTTGAAGCTCCCCTCTGACTTCGACTCCTGACTAGCGTCCCACGGCCCACTAATACTCTATCTACGACCCATGGTTTGGAAACCGCTGCCTTATGGGACAAATTAGAAATTGTGATTCTGTTCGTTGAAAAAAATGGAAATAAGCTATTTTACTCGAATCCCTGGAGTTTTAATCTTTTTTAAAGGGGAGTTGGAACCCAAAGTCCGTTAACCCTAACCCTGTTGCTTCGATGTGCCTTTGCTCAAAATCTATTATAGACTAATGTTTGAAAATTTTTATACAAGTAAAGTACATCTTTCTCATTATACTAAAATGATATTTTTTGAAAATTCAAAAATTAATTTTTTACAAATTTTTTTGTGTCTAAACAAAAAATGTGAAATTGGCCATTTCGATGTACCTTTTCTCAAAATATGTTATAGACACATGTTTGACACATCTGTTATAGACACAAGTAAAGTACACCTTTCTCATTATACTGAAATGAGCTTTTTTCAAAAAAGTCAAAACTTTATTTTTTACCAATTTTTTTGTGTCAAAACAGGGTAAAATTTTACTGTGTCTAATTAAATATTTTGTAAATTTAAAAAAAATTAAAAATTAACCAAAAGCTCATTTCAGTATAATGAGAAAGATGTGCTTTACTTCTATCAGAAAATCTCAAACATACATCTATAAAAGATTTTGAGAAAAGGTGCATCGAAGTAACAGGGTTAGGGTTAACGGACTTCAGGTTCCGTTAACTAATTATGCTATAAATACAGTTTTTCGTCAAAATGAGAGAGCAAATAAAAAGTTTTTCTGGTAGATGGCGCACATTTACGGCGTTCTAAATTTGCTACAGCGAGATATTTCTACACGCAATGGCTACCGATCTCCAGAAGCCGATGCGCGTTTTCTGGTTTCCTTTTTCAGTTTTTCTAAAATATCTCGAAAACTATTAAGTTTTCGAATTACAAATGATTTAACAAATTAAAGAGCGTAAAATGTCCTACAAATACATGCTTTTATTTTTCTTCTAGCTTTAATATTTGCGCAAATAATGGCTATCAAAAATGGGAGATATCCAATAATTTACCACCACCTACACCATCGTAACGGCGCGTGAGTTACCCATATAGAAAAAAAACTTTTAAAATGCGTTCTCTTCTAAAAAAACCATAGTTGTAACATTATAAGTGTTTTATTAATTATTGAAAGGTGTCCAATCATTTATGACCACTCTGTATAATTATGAAATATTTATCGCCATGTAAAAGTTAGGAAAATAAACGAATGGAAAGCAGGCAAGGAGTTTCTTCTTATTCCTTATTTATATCAAAATTTTTAACAATAATAATGGACAAAATTTTTGGTATTGAAGCATAAATTCTATTAGCTAAGAATAAAGCTGAAATAATCGTTGTTTTTAAATTAAATACATCTAGTTACTTAACTAATTTTGATTTCCAATGCTAATTAATTCTTTCGAAAGCAATTTATATACATTTAAAATAGTATAATTCATTACAGCAATTGAGACACAAATTGTTGTGCTTGTTTTGAAAGCAGAAGAATTAAGTTAAAAGCAATTCATTTACTGCGAAATTGATTTATAAATTTTTAATCTGAAAAGTAAGATAAATAATTTCCCACCAGGCTAATAATGCGGATTATAAATTTTCTTGATTGGGATAAAAAGCAAATAATAGAAATTAATTCATAATTTATTTATTACAGAGATTATTACTTTGAATAATATTTAAAAATCGAATATATCTCAACATACGTGGGAAAAATATTGATGTATTTCAGAAGATACCGAAATTCTAAAATTAAATGAGTATATTTAGCAACAGAACAAGCTTATTAATAAAGAAATTTAATTGCAAAGGATGTGATAAGGATTTAAACAAATGTTTTGTTTCTAGTTCGAATTATAAAGTCTGATCTGTTAGCCCAAAGAGAACAAAACAAAAGAATTAATGATATTTAGTTCCTTAAAATCATAATCATTTTTCTAGTTCTGAATATTTTAACCCTTAAGCGCCAATCTAGTTTTGCATGCCCAAAAATTTCAACAAGATTTTCTTCAAAATCTTTTGTGAGAATGGTTTATTAATATTAAATACGTATTTTTTGGTACCAGCTAACATTAAGCTGATTTTAATTAAATTAACATGAAATTGAGAGAGAATTTAGAAAGAAAGTTGTACATTTTGCACTCCTCCTGTTACAGTTATTGTACTAGATGCCAAACTGTTGAAGATTCTTGCTTTTGAGATTTTGATGAAACCGATGACTAAAGTTCCTACTCAACAATTGCTCGACTTTTGCCGTTGGATATAGTAGGATATTGAAGCGAAAACGGATAGCAAAAGTATTGTCTGACATGCGTGAGTGACTAACAAATTCATTTCCAATGTTCTATCTTGTTATACCATGCATTCTGTTAAACTGTAAGCGATATTGGAAAGCTTTTTTCTTGTTAATTCGTATGGGATGGTTTTGATATGAAACATTTCCAGTTTTAAAACATAACAGAGTTAAATATAACATAATTAACTTAAATTTCTTAATAAGAATCGAACGGCCACAACTATTAGTTTTGGAATCTTCCGCGCATCAAAAATAATCTACAACATCATAAGGTAGAAGAATACAATCTTAGTATGGGCAATGCATGTGTTTATTGTAATCTTAGTTGACAACAGCAGTTACGTTTAAAATGTGGCATGTTACACAAAATGGCTCAATTTTTCGACGTTGTTAAGCATTTGATAGTCATTTGATACATTCCAATAATGAATACTTCTTTTAAATTGAAAAAATGTTTTGTTTACCATGAATTAGTTTCAATGAACTGAATGATAATGTGATTAAACATTAATCTAAGTAAAAAAAAAGTTTCGAAAATATTCTATATGTGAGGCGGCCCGAGGTAATTTTACCAATCGGGCGAGAAACAATATGGCGCTTTCTTGCCAAACAAAAGATTTTTTAAATTCTGTAATATCTGTGTTTTAAATGTCAAACAAACTTTTAAATTTATTATTAAATTTCTGATGAATTTTTAAATTTCTAATGTATTTAAGATTATTTAGTGGTCTTATTGAAACTAAAATAATATATTCAACAAATTTATTTTAAAAATATATGGCTTTATTTTAACACATTCTTATAAATTCTTTTCCAAAATCAGCTTTTCTTGCCTTTTTATCTGCAAAATCTTTCCTTATCTTCTCAGTTTGTGTTGTAAAAATCCGTCCATAGTGGGATATATGGTGGATCGTAGATGCGTTTTAATAAGTTTCCGTTTTAAAAAAAAAAAACTTCTGTCACCAATAGCAGTAGTTACTGTCTAAGCCAGAAAAATCCTCAGTGCCATTGACCTTATTATTCAGGACAAAAGGAGGAGATAGCAAAACGAAAGGGAAACTCTTTTTTTCCCGGAACTGTTCCGTCTATTAAACGATTTTGTTTCATACTCAGGAGCCTACTTAAGTTATTTCAATTTGTTAAAAAAAGTAATTATTAATGGAGCGATTTTTTGTTCTGCAGATATATTGAATCGACTTACCTCCTAACTTGTACCGTATGCAGCTCATCTCCATTCACAAGATGCTTTGGATGTTGAACCATTTGTGTCATTCCATTTGCTAAGATATACATACGGATTCTTCCATCCTTAAGGATAATTTTGTATTTCTTTTCTTTATTTATCGGCGAAATTTCAGTCCAGGAACACAGTTTCATTAGCTTCGAGCGAGAGGAAACTTTTATACTCCTTTCAAGGTCGACTGCGCTAGAACAGGTTGTATAAATATTGCAATAGCTTTTCAACATTTTTCGCAAGTTGGTGCAAATGTTTCCGGATATCTAACATTTTTAGAAAATTTTGTAATAGGACAATGTTGTCAGAATGTATTTGTCACACGAGCATTAAGTGGTTGTTCATTCAGGTTAAAACAGCGAATTTTGGCAAAGGTTTTTTTGTTTGTTTTCTCATTACTAAAAAGAAACCCCTTAAGAGGATTGCAAAGAAAAGAGGAAAAACAACTAAACGTTTCGAAAACTTTAAATTATAAGAATACTGTAGTGAATCGCTGGACATTCTGTGTAAATAAAAAAAATGTCGTTAAGACACTTCAAGTGTAAGCAAAGTTCCAGTTAGCAATGTTAGTTTTCAGCCCATTTATATTTCACAAATAGCTTTTAATTATATCAACATGATAGCTTTTCCATCACATTCTAGAAGAACCTTAAAGCCCTTCAAGCAATGTTCAAGTTGAGGTAAAATAAATTTTTCATCTTTCTGGAGATTTCATAATGCATACAAAGGACATAATGTCTTTGTAACAAAATTTCGTCACCGGAATCGGAAGGTGGCGAGTTCAATTCTTTGTGAAAATCCAATGTGTCGCACGGAATTTGTGCAAGTTAAACTGTCGAGGATGAAACGTCTTCCTACATGTTTGATGCGATTTTTGAGAGATGGGTGCTGGATCAGGTGTCGTTAGCTTCATTCAATCCAAAACAGCCATCATATAGCTCCAAAAACAGACGTTAATCTTACCCATGTCATGACTTCATGATATTGTAGTGCACCTTCCTGCGCCATCCTATTCTGAAGAATATAAGTCAGTATCCACCTCCGGACAGAGGAGAATTCCTCTTGTCTGGTGGTTAAGATACTCGACTCGGGACCCAAAGGTCTCCGGTTCAAATCTACCATAGGTCAAATTTCATCCTTTTGGTATGGTGTTGAATTTTGGAAAGTAGGTTGTAGCTGCTTTTATTCAGTGTGTTTATGCTTGGTGTAATAGAGAGTCTCGACTTCGGGATCGTAGAGTCCTAGTTTCTAAGCCCCATTACATCAAGGTTACGTCTTCTTACAAGGGTGAAGCTTCGTATAGTTCGGAGCGCTTTAAAATTGTAGTGCACCATGCTGCGCCGTCCTATTCTGATGCATATAAGTCAGTATCCACCTCCGGACAGAGGGGAATTCCTCTTGTCTGGTGGTTAAGATGCGCGACTCGGGACCCAAAGGTCCCAGGCTCAAAAGCAAGTGCTTGCCAAAGTGGTGACCCGAACGTGATATGACCTGACCAGCTTGTTTGATAATATACTAGTTTTAAGCCTTTATTTCAAACGGTAGACGTCAATTGATTTGATTTATTTTATTTAAACTGAATGTTTTCCTAGATTGTAAATATTCTTATTGTTCCAAGACAGATGACCATTATGGGGTGTTAAAAATGGCATTTACTTAAAAGGACAACGGAAATAATTTTTGGCTGTGCTCAGTTTTAATTGGTTGTAGGTTTTCAAAGAATCGAAGCAGCCATCAGCACACTGGTGTTGGTGCAGGACGCAAGGGGAAAGTTCTACTGTTCATTACTATTTCTCCCAAAGCAATATAGAGACTAAAAGTCATTCACAGAAAGAGTAAAACTATATTGTCAAGAATCACTATAAATGTTTCGGTTCTGCTGTAAGGGGAGTTGGAACCCGAAGTCCGTTATCCCTAATCCTGTTACTTCGACGTACTTTTTCTCAAAATCTGTTGTAGATTCATGTTTGAGAATTTTTATACAAGTAAAGTACATCTTTCTCATTATATTAAAATAATTTTTAATTCAAATATTTATTTTTTACACATTTTTTTGTGTCAAATCAAAAAATGTTAAATTGGCCACTTCGATTCACCTTCTATCAAAATCTGTTATAGATACCTGTTTGAAATATTTTATAGAAGTAAAGTACACCTTTCTCATTATACTGAAATGAGCTTTGGGTTAATTTTTAATTTTTCATAAATTTATAAAATATTTAATTATACATAGTGAAATTTTACCTTGTTTTGTCACAAAAACATTGTAAAAAATGAAGTTTTGAGTTTTTTTAAAAGAGCTCATTTCAGTATAATGAGAAAGGCTTACTTGTTTAAAAAGTTTCAGACATGTATCTATAACAGATTTTGAGAAAATGTACATCGAAATGGCCAATTTTACATTTTTTTGTTTTGACACAAAAATTTGTAAAAAATAAATTTTTGAATTAAAAAAAGTCATTTCGGTGTAATGAGAAAGATGTACTTTACTTGTATAAAAAATTCCAAACTTGAATCTATAACAGATTTTGAGAAAAGGTATATCGAAGTAACAGGGTTAGGGTTAACAGACTTAGGGTTCCAACTCCTAAACAGACGACAGTTAGTAGAAATTCGTATACAAATAAATAATACGTGTACCTTGTGAGGCAAAGGAAAAATATTTTTCTTTATTATCTCCATGGAATCTTTTCTATTCTTTATTACATGACTATTGTTTGAAACAGTGTCTTGCAAGAACGCGGAATAAAGTTTCATAATTTCTGCAACAAATTTTCTTTTATGAAGTTGATATTCGCTAAACATCCAGCTTTAGGAAGTTAAAACCCGGGTTTTTAATTTCTTACTGATTATTCTTCAAATTATTCTTAACATTCGAACACTCAGTTGAGAAGCAACATCGTCTTTTAAAGAATACGCGATATACAAAAGATATGCACTGTAGTTAAGTCCTCATTAATGAGCTAGAGTATATGTGGAAGGCGCTTCTTTATTGCTAATTTGAATGAATAAATTTACTACAATTAATCAGATTGCAAGGAAGAAAAGCAGAAAACATTAGTGGATTCCGGAAACATTTACTCCAACCTAATTCATTGAATGGGATAGAACTACCGTGGTTAACTCTATTCTTTATTACATGACTACTTTATTACTAACTCTATTGTAATTCACTCCTACATATTCTAAAATAATCCCTTCATTATTTTGGAACAGCTTAAAATATATGTGCCTTGATTTGCAATAAATTTGATCTTATTACAATAATAAGAATCTTCCGTCGGTGTTTCTTATTTTACAGTCTCTTTTTATTCTCTACTCCGGACTTTCTCCTGAATAATTGCATAGGTACAGATATGTTATTCTGATTCTAAAGTTTAAGTTTATTTGAAAGCTTGTTCGTAAATATTTTACTTTGCAACTAATTTGTTCAAAAAAGAGATTCTTTAGATAATTCAGAAAATGATTTTCGTATTAAACTCTTTTTCAAGGAATTGAACATATTGAATATAGTATTTTATAATTATAATTAGCAAATATTCAGAATATCTGCACAGTCCAATAATGATTTAATGCCATTTAGATACTTACAAGTGCTCAAAAGATCTTATTTTAGCATCCAAGTTAAGAAAAAATCGACGCATGACTTGAGGATTTCCTAAATATGCATATTCATTATCAGTGAAGATCAAAAATGAATATTACAATATTTTTTGGGAAACTTCATCCTGCTGTCCAAACTTGGTACTTTCGAATTTTCCCTATACATAGTTATTAAAATTAGAACCTCTAAATGGTTAGCTATTTTGATCTAATAGTTTTAAAGTGTTAATAAATAGCTTTTAAATTGAATAATTGGATCTTCATTGTGAGTAATCAAGTCTCTTCAGAATATTTTATCCTTGTAGTTCAAAAAATTATACACATAAAAATGAACTGTATGCTGTTGAACTCAACATGAGAAACGGAAAAAGACGGCTTAGAGGGTTGATAAAAATATCGGTTGACTAGATCAGACTATTAATCATTAATAAGAAAACATTAAACCATTATCAATACTATAGATTTATCGATGATTCATAAAATATGTTTGAGTGAAAAAAATATATCAAGTCTGTTGCTATTAATGTTGTGTTCAAAATGAAATCAAATTGCTTTTTAAGAAGTAGGATATATTTTCTAAATCATTGCCGTATAGGACATATTTTCTAAACTATTAGCAGAATTCTAAATTTAAATTTAAAATTATTTTGATTTCATTACTTTCTTAAAATAATGGGTTTTAGATTAATCTGCAATCAACGGTGCTCACCTACTTCGTTCCTCTTAGGATCGCCAACTCTTTGCCGCCAACAACGGAGCTGAGAGAACATTTGTTTTGATTGCACAATATTTTTTTAAACCAGTAACATGCGCGCATGAGCGGAAATTAATCTTTTCATCGGTGTTTTGAGCATCACGCTATATTGCGCCTTGTTTCGATTGGACTGTATTGTTCATCTCTTCGAAGCGATTGGTCGATTCATTCGAAT
>BGPR01047997.1:0-11657 GCA_013235015.1 Araneus ventricosus | reverse complement strand
ACTCGAAATTTTGACATTTAATCTAGAAAATTTTTTTTATTTAATATAGGTTACGCTTTAGCGCGATTTTAGCACCTATTTCTCAATAGCATGGCTTCAAATAATTGTACCGAAAAAACAAAACAGTTACATTCATCGGAAAGAACAACAATTCCTGTTCCCACTGAAGTTTGTTTTGTACGTCTAACGCAATTTACTGAATTTTGAGGAAATTTTTTGAAAAATAGTCACTTTTATGGTAATTTTAATAAAGATTTTAAATTATCGCATCTGACGTCTTCTATCTCTATAATTTCATTTTTTTCAGCTTATAAATGGAATGCTGGTCGATTTAAAACAAGAACTGTTAAAATAGTTTTTTCGTTTTTAAAATTACTTTTCCCTGATCGGTTCAAACAGTTTTTTCGTAGCGAGATTTAACAGCGAGAGCTTCTCCGGACCATCCCAGAATGCATTGTTGTAACGTGACCTTCTTCGCGGCAGGGGACGTCATTTGCAAAGAAAAATAAGCGGGAATATCAATAACGTGCATCTTTTGTTTTGATTTTGTTTTCAAAACTTTTTCGTGCCATTGTGGGCATTCTTTTCACCCACTTTTTTGAAGTCCTGATTCCACGGGCAACGCCGTGCGAGTACTGCTAGTAAATGATAGAATTAAATACAGTAAAGCGTCGTTTATACGTTTCTCATTTATACGTCGTTTACATTTATATATCGTTTCATCACAGTCCCGACTCATTCGTATGTATTGCAATTCGTTTCGATTATGCATCTTTTCATTTATACGTCGTTTCACTTCAGTCCCTTGAAAGACGTATAATCCGTGCTTTACTGTATTTAACATACAAAAGTAATGGCTCAATGATATTATACATAAATATCATGGCCATTATCAGTCCAGGTTTCCTGGCTTCATTTGATTGATTAACGTCCTCTTTTGAAGTTACACTTACTCCGTAATTCTGATTTATGATCAGACCACGACCTTACTCTTCTTACTCTCACACCACACTAGTGAGAGGATGGGCCAGGGTTGCCAGATCAAAATAGCAAAATAAGGCCAAACCGTCTTTAAAATAAGACCAAAAAAGGCAAAATTTGAAAATTTCATCGAAATAAGGCCAAACCATTTTTAAATTAAACCAAAAAAAGGCAAAATTTGAAAATTTAATTAAAGCATTAATTTTCCCCTTATTTGGTATAAGAAAATGACTATCCTTCATTAAAAAGAATCGCACTAGATTGACGTATGTATAACACTCTTTTATTAAACCAAAATTTAAGTAAAATTTTTTTGAAATATCTGCATACACGACTTCGCAAAAAAAAGAAAGAAAGAAGAAGAAATTCTGTTCTTGCCGGTGCAGAATGAAATGTTCGAGCGAAATATGCCAACTCCTGTTAATTACAATGTTCAATATTATTTTTTACGATTATAATAAAAGATCTGTAATGTTATGTTCTCTTTCCATTTCTCTCTCTCTCAAATTATAATAATAATAAGATTTCACGCTTTTGTGTTGAAGTTTTCGTAAAACAGTTCAACCATGAAAAGAAACGAATAAAAACAGAGAAAATGGTTCTTATATGCTATATAGTAAGAATCGTTATAAAAGTCATAAGCATAAATAAAGCTAATAAAAGGCGAAAATTGAATTTAAGGCCAAATGAAAATTCCTAAGGCCAAAGGTCTTGAAAAAAGGCCAAATTTCCAAAATTTGGTCTTATAAAGGCCAATATGGCAACCCTGGGATGGGTGAACTCTCGACGACAGGTTTACTATCTGTCCGCTATAAGATCTCTTCCCGCCAAGTTGTCTGAATGATGGCGGTTGCTATAGGAACAGGTTACTGTACGGGGAATCCATTTCGAGTAGGTAGAAGTTCATTCAAAATTGTTACATTGGCGCACTTAGCGACAAATGGGAAGGAACGTGCAACTACGGCAAAACCGAGAAGACGAATTATTACCGTCTCGTTTCCCACCGCAAACTGGCGCCAAGAAAAAGATAAAACCCTGTCTTCCGGCAGATTCCTCCTGTTCGAAATGGATCTTCTCTAACATAACCAGTTGCTATAGCGACCGCCACCAACCAGAAAGCTTGGCGGGCAGAGATCTTGTCGCGGACAGACAGTAGGAGAGAGTTGTCGAATTTGGACCATCGCGTTGGATTGGACCGGTATCGTAGTTCCAATTCTATGAAATATTTGGGCCGTAAAATAAGTAAGTTACGACGATGTAAATGTGGTTTATGGAATCATTTTTTCAGAGAGTGCACTACATGGTTGCAGTTAGAGAACAATTGTTTACATTTAGATATCACCAATTAAACATTTTAACCCCTTCGCTTTAACTCACAACAACGAGTCTGACACGGGCATAGAATTATAGAATTTATGATATTTAAATTGGTAATAAAGTAACACTTAATTTTAAATACAAAAATCACTTGAACTCGCTTAAATATCTCAAGTATCCTTTACCATTTTCAATAGATTGAAAAAATAATGATAAAAAATATCTCAAATGAGTCGTGCCATCTGATTAGGTGGTTAAATAAAATTGTTGCGAATGGCATCACCTCACCAACCAATCAGAGCCAACCTAAACTGACGTCAGCTGTTGTTATTCTGTTTTCACTTTGCAGATGCAGATGTACTTTGTAACTTCTCAATGTAACGTTGTGTGTTGTGTTTGTCCGTAATTAAATGTCTTTCATGTGTCACATCCTTGACTATTCAGTATTTGTTTGATCATTTCAGCCAAAACCAGACATAGGGTAGATGCCAGCCCTACTTTTGTATTTGAATTATTGTGTAGTAGAGAGTTACGCTACAAAAATAGGAGGGCAAGGGGTTAACAGAAGATTAATAGTCCTCACGCTGTTTTAGAGTAAGTAACAAAATATTCTGTTATATCCTCAGAGAGGAAAACTGTTTGGCTATAATTTGCAATAATAATTTTATTAAAATGGTTTAAAGATAAGGTTAAGGTTTTTTGTTGCTGTTTTTATCTAAAACTTGCGCAGATTGGTCCACTAACACTTGCTTAATTTGAGTGCTAAATCAACGGAACTATTAGAATGAAGTAGAGGAATAGCTCAGAAAGTAGTTATAATCACTAAGGTGACCAACTTTTTTACAATGGAAGGGAGGACACAGATAAAGTGAAGTAAAAAATATCACAAATAAAGGTAAAATTTTGTTCATTGCAACAATAAAACAGAATGCAATATAATATGAAAAATGCATAATAAAAACATTTTCAACATTTTAAATTTTAATTACGCTTACACGCCTATTAATTATTATTTGATTGAATACTTTTCCATAGATTGAATATTTTTTGTCAATGTATCGGAAGTATCTGAACAAGAAATATCTTTCATATTGAAATGTACTGCAAGAGCTGCAATCAATATTCAATCCTGATTTCTCACATCTCCAAAAATCGTTAGCAATTGAAAAAAACCCTTTCAACTGCTGCATTAGTTCCAGGACAGTACAAAGAAAATTGAACAATTCAAATGATTGAATATTTCCACCCATCTTTCATCAATTTCATCGTGTTTATTTTCCCATTGCATTAATTTTTTAGAAATTAAATATTTATTCAGTCTTCTAATTTCAAAAATTGAAAAGAAGGACATGTAGGAGGATACTTTTCGAGGGAGGACAGATCTTACAAAGGAGGACGGTTGGTCACCTTACAATCACTAGTAGTCCTCGTAAATTAGAAGTAGAACAAAAAAGGTAAAAAACTAAGGATACATGGTTTTGTATCATACGAGATGTTAGGAAATAAAAGAAGAATAAATGTAAATTGGAAGTAGAACAAAAAAGGTCAAAAACTAAGGATACATGGTGTTGTATCATACGAGATGTTAGGAAATAAAAGAAGAATAAATGTAAATTGGAAGTAGAAAAAACCAAACCCCAAAAAAAGTATTAAAGGCATTACATGTCGGTACAAAAAGAACAAAAACTAAGGCTACGTTGTTTTGCGTCAAATGTGAGGCAATATAGGAAGAAGGTGCGATATAGTAAATAAAATGTCATATTTGGGTTCATACGATATGTGCTAGTGTTAGTTTCAGAATAAAGAATAACTTTTACTTCGATTGCGCTTAAAGAAATAGGTTTTCCAATTTGGGAAACCAGTTTCCTAAATTGGGTCGATGACACAACTTTTTAAACTATTTTTTTCTATTTTACCTAAAATAAACTTCCGACTTTAACCTAAAAGAAATACCATTTCTAGGTTATCACTATTCTTGCACTGCTTTATGCTAGATTTTTCGGAGTAAAGCTACACTTCTATAAGAAAACAATAAGGTTGTTCTTCCTTGCGCCACATAGATGCGTTCAAAAACTAATTTTAGTTTCATGTGGAGATGAAAGAACATAATTAGAAAATCACAAATCAATATACAATGCACAGTCGGGACTGAACCGGCGAAGCAATGTGTTTCAAAACTCATTTTAGTTTCGTGTGGAGGTGAAAGAACATAATTAGAAAATCACAAATCAATATACAATGTACACTCAGAACTCAACCGGCGAAGCAATAGAGGGAACTTCAAGTAATTTGTCCGATGTTATCTTGTGAACGCGATAATAACATAAATTTTAATTAGATTTGAATCGGAGAGTAATATATTGTAGCGAGGGTGAAGAAAATGAAACTTATGACAGCTTTTCCAAGAGGTGTCTCAAGGTTAGGTTAAAAGCAGTCGAAGTTAGGGACTGAAAATCACTTTTTAGCCCCAAATTTCTAATCAATTGCAGCTATCGAAAAACTTTGATTAGAAAAACTGTTCGTTATCATGAGGCCATTATTCATCTAATTGAATTGTCTTTTTATCTCCATTAATAAGAGACCTATGGGGAAATGAAAATTTCATCCCCTCATTTCCACCTCCTTTGAGCTAAATGGCACACTACGAACTCGGCCGTGATTTCCACCCTTCCTACAACTTATTACACGCCGATTAAAACCCAATAAAAATTATCCTAGTACTAGTATTCACAAGATAACATGGGTCAGATAGCTGTTTTGTTGCGCATTTTTTGCGCCTGTAGCTGTTATGTCAATAAGTGCAATAATCGTGTGACACTGCTCTTAAGTTACACCTCTATTTAAATATTTAATTTGCCTCTTTAAATATGGTGAGTTTGCTTGTAGTTGATGCCCTCAACCCTAATTCGTTCTCATATTTCTCTTTCCCGCGGGGAGTCAAATGATTCTACAACCATTGGGTTGAGTCGACCCTCCTGGGTGATGGAATGGAGCGGCCGCGGTGGCCGAGTGGTATGGTGTCGACCTCGGAACCGGGGGGTCGCAGGCTCGAAACCCGATTCCACCGAAGATTCGCCGTGTATGGGGCCTGCCGCATACTAAATCATACTTAGTGGCAAAACGCCCTCCCGTTGGTGTGGCGCGGAGGCTTGGAGAAAGGGTGCTAGCTCAGATGTCGTCCTCGTCATCTGACCGTGGTTCAAATTTACGAAATCCGTCCCTAACTAGCCCTGGTGTTGCTTTAAAACGGGACTCTAACCTAACCTAACCTAACCTTATGGAATGGAATGGGTCAGATAGCTGGAAAGTGCCATCTAGCGTGAGTTCCGAGCATACATTGTATATAAATTTGTGCTTATCTAATTGTGTTCTATCACCTTTTAACATTACTACTACGACTTTTAAAACACCCTGTATTTAGACATTTTTATGACGAAGACAATGTTTGAGTTTCATGTGCTTGGTTCATTCGCTCTAGTTAGACTTAACAAATGTAGAAGATGTCCAGAAAGATTGTTTACTAACTTTAGAGGTAAGTCAGCTATACACTAACAAGTCATTTTTGCGATAGAACGTGGAGTCGGAAACCCAAAGGGAGCCGCTACAAGGAGCGCTTTCCCAGTGAATTAGGTAAAAGAAAAGGATACACTAGACAAAGTGTGCAATATAGGATTAATGGAATACGATTTCACTATAAATACCCCTACATAGTTCTATGAATAACAACATGCAAAGCGTGTATAGCATCGGACGGCAAATCCATTAAATACTTACTTTAAATATTTATTATTGCCTTACTTGCCATTATAGTATCTGTTATACTGCTTACGATTTGTAATGCTGGTATGCATGTAAATGTGTTGTGCAATTGTGAATTTGTATTCAATTAAATCTGCGTTGAACATTTTTTTTTCTTTTCTTTATCTTAATTCACTTGCAAAGATCCCCCTATAGCACCTCCTCACTTTGCGTTTCCGACCTTATATTCTATTGCCAAACAGTGGTCTAGGTTCAGGAAGTGCTCTTCCCTAGACTTTCTCGTATACTCCCTAGCAAAGATGTCATCCCTCGCCTAACGATTGCGGACTTTCATCACAGCCCAGACCGCCACGAGTACTCAGATTTATATTGCCCTCGGAGACCGCGGCAAAGGGAAAGGGCGACATTACAACTTGGAGTAAAATATGCCAAACAGACACCAATCTATAATATAAAAGCCGTGCGAAGTCGCTAACGCTCAGGAATGTGGGCGTGGCTACGTGCCACAAGAGATTCACACCCGCGGCGCGCGCTTTCTTCGTTAGAGTGGCTAGCCCAGAAGAGTTTGGGGAACAGGGGAAGAGTTCCTTAGAATTCGGAGAGTGTCAGCTGTCATTGCAATTTTTGAGAGGAAAAGTGAATTTCCCTTACCTTTGAAAGACAAACTCGGACGTTCTCATATTTTGAAGTCTCTCTATTCCAATGGTCTTAGGAATACTCCTTATCCTTTCTTACACTGAAAAAGGCTCCTTTTATTTATAATTTTGCATTTATCAATTCACCATTTGATTTTTATTTCGTGTTTCGTAATGTATTTTTTTTCTGTTAGTGGATTTTGCATTATTTTTACTCGGAAAGAACGAAAGTTAGTGTCAATTGATTCGTTAGTTCTGTTTTGAAAGCTTTTTTTTCATTTCTTAAGCACTCTGGCAATCTACATATCTTCTAATTATGTTCTTTCACCTCCACATGAAACTAAAATGAGTTTTGAAACAGATTGCTTCGCCGGTTGAGATTTTCTCAACAACTTTCGTTAGTAAATTTATGACGATCAGATCTGAGATATTGTTGGCAAGTTAGAAGCTCATCTTAGACGGGCGCAAATCTTCTAGTACACAATATAACGCGTTTTGTGCATTGTGTGATAAAGAAAATCAAGTATGCATTTCGAATGCTTTTCTTTCGACCGATTAAAATCAAAATTTGATACAGATCTGCAATGAGGGTTAGATGGCTACATACCAAATTTCATTTATCCGAGTCATTCCGTTTTGAAGTTATCGTGGTCACATGCGCGCGAATATACAGACCCACAGACAGTCAAAACGTTGACGGATTTGGTCAAAATTTGACGCCGATCTACAATTCTGACAATAAAGCGTATATCACACGGACAGCTTATCGTGGTTTGTTTCCGTGGGCGCGAGGGTAATGCCTTTCTCCAAAAAAGTTTGTAGCACGTTACCCATTGAGACAACCGGTCAGACAGGATTCCGGTATCGTGGAAGACGAATTACGTCACCGTCAAAGTCACACCCGATTGGTTTAAATTTTCGCTGCTGACGATTTTCCGTCACCATCGTGTGCATTTTCAAGCCGGTTGAATACAGCCCACGATTTCCGTCATCTTGTCTGACCGGTCACGTGCTACAAACTTTTTTGGCGAGTGGCATTACCCTCGTACCCACGAAAACAGACCACGATAAGAGTACCAGACTTTATCCACCTAGCTATTTAAATTTTTAAGTTATCGTATTCACGTCAACACGGATAGATAGACAGGCTTCCCTTGGACGGACTATGTCCAAAATTTGACAGAAATCTACAGATTTGACATAAAAGAACACATAACGAATTTTATGCGAATAGCTCAAACCATTTCTGAGTTGTAGTGTTCGCAGACAGACAAGCATAATTCCAAAATTGTGTTTTTCGGACTAATGGTCTAACGGAAGTCTAAAACGTAGAGATTTATTAAAATCTCAAGGCCGTTTTTTTTGTTTTTTGACGATTACAATACTTTGTCTACGAGAAAGTAAAAAGGACTTGTTTCCGTATGTTTCAACTACTGTTCAGCAACGGATTCCGAGATTACCACTTTTGTACGATTTTACACTGCAAAGGGGTGTCAGGCAATGAGTCATATGAGCGCATTTCCAAGCTCAGTAAAATGCAAATAGCACCCTTCCATTCTTCACATTCCCCCTATTTTGATGAAAATAACTCCTCCCGGCGCATGCACAAAAGCGCGGAGGGTTTTCTAATCCGTTGCGAAACGGTACCTTTAATGTTTGTAAACGACCTTTCGGAAGCTTTGTATATCTCATCCTGCAACTCGCTGCTGACCTTGGTATTCCTTGTAGCTTCATTTCAGTAGAATAACCCTGACTAAGGTTTGCATGCATTCCGTTTAATTCTTGCTTTTGTTTGACCCTGCGACACTGACTGGACAGTTCATGGTTTTCGTCTAACGTCCCGTTTTTGAACTCACGCAATCAGGTGACATCAGGGAAAACTGAAAGCTTTTATTTTGGTGCGTTGTTATACATCTATAATGTTCCCTTTCTTCTTATTTTTCCAACGTCGTGAAATGTTCAGTGCCCTGTATGACATTTTTTAAAGCTTTTTCCTGTCCGAGTCGAAAACTCAGTTTTCGTTCCAGTTCGGCCCGTACTGAAAATACAGTAGAGTCTCCCTACAACGAAGTCTCTCTACAGCGAATTTCTCCCTAGAACGAAATTTTTAATCGGAATGTTAAATAACATTCAAAATATTCTCCATATAACGAAGTGGTTGTCTCCTTATAACAAATTTTTTCAGGCCTTTATCTTTTCGATTTTTGTCATTTTTGGAGAAAGTTGCTAATTTCTGTGCAACCATTTCGCTCACACGTGCCTGTTTCTGGAACCACTCACTCTTAAAATGTGAAAATTTTTCTGAAAATTTTACATCACGAAATGCAAAGCAATGTAAAATAACGGAATTTTTCAAGTAAAATAAACGTAAATACATACTAGTACATATTATTCTCTAAATTGGTGAATTGTCTTCACTTTTGAGCATTTTATCTTAATATAAATAAAAGTCATTGTGGGTATGTGTGTATGTGGGTATGTATGTGGGTATGTATGTGGCTCACATCTCCTCCTAAACCAATGGACGGTTTTCAACCAAATTTTGTACACTTATTATTTAAGACACGGGGGAGACACTTATGAACTTTTCTAAGTCCAAAAGTTAATTAAACAGGCAGTTAATTAGAAATTAACCGAAAACATTTTTCCGCCGTAACTTCGGAGCAAATTGTCCGACAAAAATATTTTTATACCATCTTAAAGTTCAAAATTTTACCTTTTCAATGATACCAATTTTATTTCTGTGACAGTTTCCGTTCGATTGTTATTAATTTTTAAAAGTTCCATAATTTTTAAAAATGTGCAGACGATTTTGAAATAACGAAGATTTATAGCTACTCCGTTGCTAGGCAACGGCTAGACTTTGAACTAATTCATCTTTATTTCTGAAAATTTTGCTTATTTTTATTAATATCCATATCCTTAATCCTTAATAATATATTAAATGCGAAAGTGTATCTGTCTGTCTGTCTGTTTGTTAAGCTTTCACGGCAAAACTACCAATCCGATTTGGATGAAAATTGGCAAAGTTGTAGCTTGAAACCCAAGAACGGACATAGGCTAGGTGAGATCACATTAAATTAATTATTTTTGACTACAGACAACAATTAAATAATTAACAAAGCCCATTGACTCAGCGATTCTCGATGAAGATTATTTTATTTTTCAATCAACTGTCAGGTGATCTTTCAGGAATGCGAAAACATGTGGAATAAATTACATTTAAAATCAACTATCACGTAATCCTTTTTTCCGATGTAACTTCGGAACAAATTGTTCGATAAAAATTATTTTTATACCATCTTAAAGATAAATATTTTACCTTTTCAATGATACCAAATTTATTTCTGTGACATTTTTCCTTCCATTTTTATTCATTTTTTAAATTTTTACGTGCAGACGATTTTGAAATAACGCAAATTTATACCTACTTCGCTGCTAGGAAACGGTTAGACTTTGAAATGATTTATCTTTATTTTTGAAAATTTTGCTTATGTTTATAGATATCTATAAAACAAGGCAGAAATTACATGTATCTGTCTGTCGGTCGATCGGTCGGTCAGAAGAACTCCTCCTAAACAGTGAACGTAGCGACATGAAATTTACACACAAGGTGCCATTTTCAACTTTCAGAGTTAATTAGTTCTTAAGATATTTAATTAAATAACGAACATTAGCCACTTTTAAGCCTATTGCTTAGACGTTTTTTGCCAATAACTTCTGAAACCTTTATTAGACAACAATTCTTTTCATGCAATTTTAAAGACCAGAAAATGATCTTCTTAATGCTATTAATTCCATTGCGATGAAATGTTTTCTCTGATTGCTATAAAGGTTTAAAAATATTTTTTAACGTAATTTCTAACAATACTTTTTATTCTTATAGAAATAAATTCATGCCAAATTACTGTTTCGCGCGGGCTTTTGCCAGTGTTAAAGTTAATATAAGAAAATATTACTTTCTTTGACCATAAACAACAAAGGAGACTTTACTCTTCCGGTTTCCTGTTGTGGTAGCATTTACAGCTTTTAATACGGTTACACAGTGATCCAATGACGTTAGTGAATTATTCTCTCGATGTTTTGTTTAATTTTCACAGTGAGATATTACAGAATATCCTTCTGTAGATACGGTAATGGGCATTAACAAGGAACATCATATTCTGTACAGCTCTTGAAGATCTTAGAATTGTCAGGGGCACCTTCCGACAAGCCGAGATTGAAAGTCCGTGTGCCAGTACTACCAATACGTAACCTCGATATACCGAGACTGCGCAATGGCACACGGTTACAATTTACACACCTAGGTACAAACGTCGTGAAAGCTACTGTTATGACTTATATAGGGAGAAGAGAGAGTCGTTTAATTCCACGCCTTCCGATAACACCGAAGGATTTATCATCTCAGTTCAAAAGGTAACAAATCCCTTTAAAAATATCATTTACGAGGCTCAGGGCCAGACACTGAAAGTGACAGGCATACATTTGAAAAAAACATATTTTTCCCATGGGCAACTATATGTGGCCTGTTCACGTGTGTACAGCCCACACAACCTCTACATCCGTGCAAATAACGTGGTATACAAAAGTATATTAGCATAGATAAACAATTTACATAACTATATCAGCATACATGTACAGTACACTTCTGTCAGCCGTCCATTTAAGTATTATCAACCGTCAAAACTTTTACTTTCCCCTTTCAAAATGCAACAAAACATTTACATTCGTGAATTAAAAAAAATAATAATTCAAATACTTCGCGCACGAAGTCGCGGGTAACAGTTAGTTTATACAATAAATATTAGTATTATGTTAACAAATTTATAATATATATTACTTTATTTTTAATTGAAAATCATAATTAAATACATCTGAACTTACCGCACCTATTGAAAAGTTTGGAACATTTACTTAAATAACTGCAAAAATCTCTAATCTCCGTATAACGAAATTTTCTCTATA
>BGPR01047996.1:0-11657 GCA_013235015.1 Araneus ventricosus | reverse complement strand
AAATTGACTTTACGTTGTGAATGCACGTTATCAACTGGAATAGAATTCCAAAGAATTGAGGAGACTTTTTACGATCTTCATTTAACTTCATTACTTAAACAAAGAATACGTGATACAAAGTTTCCACCGTGTACATCAGAACCGAAAAGTGTCTCGGATGATTTGAGGTGTTTATACAAGGATCAGATTCTAAGCGACATACGACTCGAGACAAAAAGTAAGACATTTCATGCTCACAAGAGTGTACTATGCGCTAGATCGCCAGTCTTCACATCCATGCTGACAACCAACATGAAAGAAAAATTAATGGACTGTATAGAAGTTGAAGATTTGGAGGACAGCACAATTGATCAGTTCTTACTTTTCCTTTACACTGATATCCTGGAAGATCTTCAGTGGGAAAGTGCCATGAAGCTGTATTATGCTGCGTACAAATATCAGGTCCAACGGCTTAAAGACTTGTGTACTTCTTTCCTGATAACCGGACTCAACAGACGTAATATTGGTGATCTTTTGATTCTAGCAGACAAACATCAAGATTCTGATCTAAAGACAGCCGTCGAGAAATTCATTTGTAGGAGAGATAAGCAAATGTTTAGCACCGATGAATGGGAAAGTTTTATGGAGACACATTCTGAATTAGCTATGAAAACTATGTACCTTTACTTGAAAAACGGTAGGAACTGATTATCACTTGAGCATATAAGTTTCATAAAAGCATTAAGGGTAATGAATGTGAGAGGTAAGAATGAAACTAGAGCATGTGACACATTAATTTAAAGATGTGTGAAAGCACTTTATTATTTCAATTTAATATTTAAGGATTATTGAAGACATTTATATTTTAATATCTTTTCCTACCACTATTCAAATACCTTTTTGTTGGCTTTAAATGTTAATATTTTAGTTAAATAATAAATGGAGATCAATTAATATGTCCATTTTATGTTAGGAGGTTGTCTAACATTATTTAATTTGTTCCAAAATTAATACTCTGATCCATATATCAAATTTTACATTTTTTTTTGTAATAAATTCAAATGAAAAATGTATGTCGCCTATTGTTATTTTTGTAATTCTTTGCAGTTTTCAATAGAAAAAGTGTTCTATATATAAAAATGAGCAATACATTCTAAAATTATGGAATTAATACGTTCACTTCTCCATACAAGCATAGTCGTTGCTGAATTACCCGTGATTTTTATTTAATATTACGTGTAAAGACACCCACTGACACACGGGTTTATGCTCGCGAAACAGAATGAAAAATGTTTGAGACCCACTGGTGCGACTCATGGCAGTGAACGAGTTAACTAAGGTTAAGCCATAAATAAGTTTATGAACGCCCTGTATAGAATTTATGGAAAGTATATGCATGATAAATCATTGTTCTTAGTCCATTGCTATAAAATATTTTAGTAATGAAAATACTTAGAATTAATTGTAAATAAAAATAATCATGTAAAAATTCAAAAAGTTTGTGCGTTAAAAGTTCTCTGAATATAATTCTGCGCCAAGTAAATACAAATTCTGCATTGATAGCAGAATAAAAATATCTTCTAAATTTTGTTACATTCTAGAATTCTGGAAGGATTAATTAAGGATATTATAATGTATCGAACACTTTATGAATACAATTTAAACAATTTATGGAAAGTTAAATGCATGATAAATCATTGTTCTTAGCGCAGTGCTTTAAAATATTTTAGTAGTAAAAATACTTTGAATTAACCGTAGATAAAATAAATATTATATAAAAATTCGAAGCAAGGAATTGTGAATACAATTCCTTTCCAAGTACAGCATTTACAGCAGAAAAAAAAATATCTTCTAATTTCTCTCGCATTTTTTTCTTCATTGAATGTTATGTTTTTTAATTGCGTATAACTTTTTGGAGTGTGATATTTGAATAAAACAAACAATTATCATTTTCACTTCTCAACTCCAAACTTCAGAATATTTTTAAATGATAAAATGAATATATTTCCAGGTTAAAGTTTCTCTTCTAATGTGTGCTTTCACGCAATCTCGAAATTTTATTCACGTTTTGATACATTTGGACAGTTGATATGGACCTTTCATAACTTCTAATGGTAATCAGCAGCTATTAACCCTCTGACTAGATAATTTTTTTGAATTACTATTTAGATGCAATGTTTTAAAACATGTTCAATCACCGTTGAACAAACCTAATTGTTATAAACATGCAGGCATTGATTAGTATAATATGATTCAACATTTTAAAAGTAATAAGTTAACCCATTTGCTTGGGAAAATCGCAGTATGCACCAAAAATCAGACGAACTTCCAACCCGTGGAAATGGCGGGATAAGCTGGTGAGAGGGTTAACCAACCAGGAGTCGTTTGTATGCAGAGATACTTATAATTAGTATCGTAACATACTTATATCGCTCTTTTATAAATTGAATTGCAATTTTTTTATATAATCCTTGTTTAGTATGAAGCTAACAAATATAGATTACATAAATAAAAGTTGCATTTATTTTTGTAGATCGCGTTATATATATGCAATAGGATGCAAGATACGAGTATCTGGTACATACGCGCGACTGCTGGAGGGTTAAATAACACACTGAAATATCTTCCAAACACAAATAGAATTGAAATATATCCATTTTAAAAAATGTAAGCTTCATTAATTATAATATATTTCTATCAAAACTTCTGTGTAAAATTGTACACTTTAGACTTATTTACGGTTTGCATTTTTCCAATTAATACGAGATGAGAATGTAAAAGAAAACCTGTTAATTTGAATTGTTTTGCGAAATTCAGTTGTCATAACTTGAGAGAGTACACGATTTCAATTTTTGTAACTATGTCGACGAGAAACGGGTAGAAACTCATCTTATTTTTATCCATGCAATATTTAAATTCCACTCCAAAAATTTCAATCACAGACAAATTTAGAAGAAACCTAATATGTTGACGTTAATTTCCGTTTGGTTAAGCTGATGAAGAATAATTTGTCTATTGTGAAAAAAATTGTTTACCTTTTTTCTGACCTCTCTCATCGGTATTTTTCTGTATAGGTAATGGAGTTTTTTTTATACTATCAACCGCCTTTTAAGAGAAGTGTACGCAAATAATTCCGCGGGAGATTAAAATAAACGGACAAATGCAAGTTTCATATTTTTATATAAGGAATTTAGGGACTTTCTAAAAACAATATTTATAATTTTATGCAATTCAGTTTCTATTCAATAAACCAAGAATTGAGCTATTGGAGTTGTTTTTCAGTTGAGTATGAGTCGAGTTAAACCAAGAGCTATGAATATTCACCCCTTAAGAGATTTCTAATAACATCTAATAAGATGAACCCTTCTGTTTTAAAAAGGGGCTGTCGTTTTTATTCACCTAACAAGATATATTATACTTGAGATGTTTATGGAATCTACGTAACTTTTGTGTCAAATTATAAAGCTAATAAATGATTAAATTTTAGTTCATAAACCTAAAAATGTGATAAATCGATGCACGTACGAGGTACGGGAAAACTGTTAAGGGGTTAATAACATTTACAGTAACATTTAAGCTGTATATGATATACTTAACAACAGCATTAATTTCCAGGTTTAAAGCGGTGTTTTCTTTTATAGTTTTCAAAAGTAGCCCATTAAAGAAGTTTAGTTATATTAACGTCCCGTTTCGAAGCAACACAAGGGCTATTTTCAGAAGGACATCGTAAATTCTAAACCGCGGCCAAATGACGAGGACGAAATCTGATCTGGCACCCTCCTCTCCAAACTTCCGCAACACACCAGCGGAAGGACGTTTGACGCCCTACGTAAGTTTTAACGTGAAACAGGCGCAATACCTCGACGGATCACACATAATTACCAAATCTATTAAGGCATTTATCAGAGAGCAGGACCAACTAATGTAATCCGGCTTAGGAGAAATCAAGTCCCTGCCGATTGAACCAGTTCTCGGCAGTTGTTTTTGAAATACTATTAGAACAAAACACTTGTTCCAGATAATAGTTTGGAACCCGTTTGGGGGTGGTTCTAGACTTCCCACTTGAACTTTTGTAGTAATGCTTCAGTTTTGCGAGCAGTATGGGTATTGCCATGCAGGAGGATGACACCATCACTCAACATGCCAGGGCGTTTTCGTCAGATAGCTTCACGATGGCCCACCGTGTTTTTCCTTTTTCCTAAATTGAAAGAACACTTTCCTGAAACAAGGATCTCTTCAGATAAATTATGTTAAAACAGCTTCCGAGAACTGGCTCAATGGGCACTCCCCTGCATTCTGATAAATGCCTAAATATATTTGGTGATTGTGTGGAAAAGTGATCGGTAAGCAAGCCTCTCAATTCATTTTTGTATTTTCTGTCTGATGCTAATAAATAATTTTTTATTACTCTTGTAAACTTTTTATGGATCCATCCTTGTATAACTGATTTTTCAACGAACATCCTTGTATAACTGAATTTCCTGGTGGGCTAAAGTTTTGAAATTTGGTACATTCTCGTGTTTCTAATGTCAATACACTATTTTAATATTTTCAGAGCTCAATTACCAGTTAATTATTTTAATTATATTATTTCGATACGACTGGCGCCACCTGGTAGCGAAGGTGAGACAATTTTTTTTCAAAAAATTTATAATGCGAAATATGAATAAGGACTGAAAAATATAAAATAATTGAAATAAAGACAAATATTATATTTTTTCATACACTTAAAAATGTGTCTTTTTAAAGCTGTTTTTATTAAATTTTATTTTCCTTACCTATTTATTTTTTTATTTTGGAGCAAAAAATGTAGAAATATTGATCATATTATTTAAGAATATTTTTGCGATATCTTTTAAATTTCTCAAAATAGTTTATCTCAGTAACTAATAGCACTAGCCCAAAAATTATGGTTGTTTTTATTATACTCACGGTTGAAATGCTATAAAATCTTTAAAACGAATAAAAAATACTTTTTTGTATGATTGCTCAAAAAATTTATAAACTACGTAGAGGTAAAATACAGAAAACACAAAAAGTAACAATAAAATTTGGATTACACTTCGTTCACATTTGCTTCTAAAAGTAATGTCACCGCTAATAAAACCTAAATGACTAATACAATTCAGAAGCTTAACATAAACAGGATATTTTAAGATTTTTGTGTATATGCGGTTTTAAAGGTTTAATGGCGATTGTAAAATTTTAATTTTTCTGATTTCTTGCAAATGCTATTATAAAAATATCAGTCAAATGTATGATACAAATAATTCCGTACACAAAGTGGTCGTTAAATATTCAACCCATTTTCAAAAATTAATTTAAAAAACATAATTATATAACTACTTCGTGTTTCAATGAGAGAGTAGCTCAAAACGATTTTCTAGATAGGTAATGCGCCGTTATGCGCTCTAAATCTGTTGCAGTGGAAGATTCCCAAGCAAGTGTCAAAATGGCTACCGTGCAGCAGAGGGTACGTCTGACAATTCTCTGGTTCCACTAAAGAAAGTTCATTTTAACATTTCAAAGGCATTTTCGATTAGAGTATAGAAAGTTTCGGTTTTCAAATAATTACTCCATTAATCGTTGGTATGAGCAATTAAGGAATGATAAGTTTCCCTTGTCAACAACATTGTCTGAGACCGTAGTCATACAGCACTTTTTCTGTTCCCTTAAATTTCTCATACCAACGCTTCATGGAGTTCTTACTTGGATAGCGACAATTTCGATACTTTAAACAAAACTATAGTTGAGCTGTTACAATTGATTTGCTTTCGTGGAACCAAAGACGTGCCAGACACGAATTCTGCTGCACGGTAGCCATTTTAAGACTTGTATTGGGAATTTCCCGTCGCAGCAGATTTTGTCCGCGTAACGTCACGTTACCTATCAGAAAAAAAACTTTTTGGGTTACTCTCTCTTTTTAAAAAAACAATCGAATTTGCTATATTATACGGGTTTTTATAATTATTTTTGAAATGGGTCGAATAATAATTTATGACCACCCTATACAATATAAAACACACCTAAACATATTTTAAAAGTGCATTTTAATATGTATGCAATTTTTGATTAGACTGGAAAAGGTTGAATTCATGAAAAAACTCTTTTTAAAAATCCATTTTTTGCACGCTTTTGTTTAACTCGACAAATTTCTTGCATGTAAAATAGAAATTTTATTATCGATATTGAACCACTTTTTGAAATACTGGAGATCTGAAATTTCATACAATTATGTGTATTAATGACAATGCAATGTTTTCAAATTTTTCTAACTTGGATATCAGTTAATTGATAAATTGTAATTAAATATTTATTTCACATCGGGGAGCCTTCTAAATTAACTTTAGAAAAAAAATTGAATACAATCTCTATAATATTTCAAAAATCGTGTTATGAAATATATTGGAGACTACAAAGTGAAAACCGATAAAAATGTAAAAGTTTTTTAAAACATGCTTTTATTAATATATTAAAAACAGAATAAAAATATTCATTTTTTTTCCATCAAATATAATAGAAGTACAAACACTCGAACTGAACTGAACGAACACAACTGAAACGTGTCAGGAGCTGAAGACAAGGAAATGAATATCATAAGTGCAAAAAAATCCCGAAACATTACATAAAAGTTAAATATATGTCTTAAATATGATTCAACAAAATTCCAATTGGCTTATAAAACTGATGTCGGCATCTTATTCTTTTACGGGTTTGTTTGGAGCTCATATTTTTTTTTTAATATTTTCTACTTTTCAATGTACTAACAAAAGCGAGTTGTATTATTCATTTTTATTATTTTATATTTACTTGAACAAACAAAAAGAATAAAAATAGACCATTTCCAAATTTTCCTTACTTCCGCTTGAAATCAACAATTTCTTCTCCTATTAAATCAAAAGAGCAACTGTTCAGACTTCTACACATCAAAGCTATGGCAGAAATCCACCAAAATCTTTCCTCCATTGTTGCGTATGTCGGCGATAAAAGTTGATGAAATACATCTCTCAGCATCTCAAAAACTTCTCCGTTAAAATAGACGAACGCAGTATATTGTGAAAATGAAAGCATTTGTGTTCGTGGACGGACGTCCGAAAACTCTGTTGAAAGAGTAATAAAAATGCAGTGTCTCCCTGGAAACTAGTTTTCGGAGAGAACAAGAATTCTCTTGTCCGTCTTTGAAAAGTCATGTCTCCGATCGGACTACAAGTTACAAAGATGGATCACGTTTAATGGAAACTCGACAAAGCATGGGAGTTGAACACACAGTAGACCCAACATTAAGTCAAGGCTTTACATGTCATATGCAAGGAATCTAAAGTAGGGATCTTTAAGAGAATAAACTAGCAGCTGAGAGTTGTTTCAAAATTATTCCTTGATTTTAATATAAAATCATTTACTATCATTTCTAAATATTTTTATTACCCCAAAATGACTCAACCAACCTGATTATCCCTTTCAAAGTTATATTCAGTAAATTTTTTTTCTCGTGAAAATGAAATTAATTCGTGTGTAAAACAGTACGCAAGAGAAAAAAAATAACCTAGAACACATGTTTTCATCTGTTGCTTGTATTAGATGTTAGAAAATGTTTTTCTACTTACTAATAACAGTAAAACCACCAACCGCTTAAAAAAATTCTTAAATGTCCCCTGAAAAGGTATGAATAATGGGTATGTTATGTTTCTCATAAACTCAACAGAACATCAAAAATCGAAATATTATACAATTTTTATAGGAATATCATATGTTTTCCAGAATTTTTTTTCACGTGTAAGTGTATGAATTTCCATGTCATTCACAATTTTTAGTTATTAGAATATCAGAATCGCAGAAAAACATGTTTCAGAAACCATACCATATCTTGATTCTACCATAAATTATCAGAAGTAACATTAATAAAACATTTATTATGCAACACTTGAAAAGTCAATGCACTCTTCTGCCCTTGCCCTGGACTGTTAAAGAAATTTTTACATGAGTTTTAGTTCATTTCGAGACGGCTGTATGATATGCTTACGTTAACAGGATCGTCCGCAAGCAGTCCTACTGTAATTTCATATCGGAACTTTAATATATCTCTCAAGTATGTCATCCCTTTCTTATAAATTTCAGTGCCGATGCTCCTTTAAATGTAATTATTACACCGCATATCAATATTCATCATTCCAATTAATTGTTTTCCAATGTCATTAACATGTGTAAAGTCTTGAAATGCTATTTTCATTTACTCCTTTTGGTCAGAGCGGTTTACAACAGTCGCATGATAAATAATCAATATTTTCAATTGTTTAAATCGGGTTGAAAATTCCAGGAAACATTGCAGTGCAAAAAAATTTTAAGCAACAAGAGTGTTCTGCCAAGACATTTTTACTTTCTCGTATCCGAAGCATACAAAGAGAAAGTATTGTAATCGTAAAAAATTTCGAACTCGAGATTTTAATGACTCTTCACGTTTTAGACCTCACTGAGTCTGAAAAACACAATTTTGGAATTTTGTCTCTCTGTCTGTGAATACGATAACTCGAAAACTGTTAGACCTACAGTGGTGAAATTTGGTGTGTGATATTTACACCTAATTTACAGGTTTCTTTTTAATTTTGGACAAAATTCGTTCACGGGATGTCCGTCTGTCCGTGTTCATGTGAACACGATAACTCAACAACTTAAATAGCTAGGTAGATACAATTTGTTACACAATTTTCTCCTCAGGAATGTATGTGGGTATCTAATTTTGTAACAAGTCCGTCAACGCGTTGGCTATCTGTCGGTCAGTATAATCGCATGATTGTTAACACGATAACTTCTAAACCCTAAGACTTAAATAAATAAAAAATTGCATGAGGCCTGCTAATATTAATTGTAGCTCCGGGCCTAATTTTCGTTTCACACAATCGGTTGAAGAAAAGTCGCTCAAATTGCATATTCGGTTTCTTCGTCAATCTACGACAAAAAATTAAGGCACGAACGATTCGCGAGTTTCCCCCTCCTGTGTGTTATAGAATGGAATTCGATTCTGGTGTTTCGTGTATTCTTTGTCCCGTCAACCGTGTTAAGAGTCATAGAAATATGTTTCTGTTGACATTTTTCATGTTCTGAAAGTGAGGAATGGTACCATGCTGTGTTAAGGAATGCTACTATACTGTTTTGAGGAATTTAGTTTAGTTACATTATAACGTCTCGTTTTGAAGCAACATGAGTGCTGTTTTAGGACGGATTTCGTAATTTTCAACCGCGGTCAGATGACGAGTACGATGCCTCTTTTCCAAATTTCCAAGCCACACCTACTGGAGAACGTTTGGCCACTACGTATGATTTAGCGTGCAACATGCCCCATGCAAGGCTGATCTTCAGTGGAATCTTCAGCGGCGAGTTTCGAACCTCGAACCCTTCGGCCCCCAAGGCCATGACCTTGCCACTAGCCCACAGCGGCCTTCCGTTTTGAGGAATGGTACTATGCTGTGTGGAGGAATGGTACATATAATTATAGTTTAGTAGTAATATTTCATACATATAATTATATATGGTACATATAATTATAGTTTAGTAGTAATATTTCATACATATAATTATATATGGTACATATAATTATAGTTTAGTAGTATAGTTTACTAGTAATATTTCTATCGTCTTAAAATCCTTTGTCAAATTTCTTGATTATTCATGATGGTTTGATGTGTTGTCCAACAATTTCTAACGTCTTAAAATCCTCTGGTGGAAATTCGAAATTTTTGATGATATGATGGAGAGTCCAGCCATTTCTAATATCTAAAAATCGACTGGCCGAAATTCTTGACTGCTGATAATTTCATGGAGAATCCAACAATTTCTTTCGTTTGAAAAAAGTCTCACCGAAATTAATAGGCCTCAAAGGGACCTACTTTCAATTTTGCTGAAACTGTAGCATACATTACTCTGCCATATATACCATGAACTTTTCCTGTTCCTAAAGGCACGTATACACAAGTCTAAAGGTTCGCGAACGTATCATGATAAGATGGTCCACATGAATGGATGAGAATGTTGGTTTTCAAACTGTTCGCAACGAAAAAAAATGCTTTTGGTTTCCCGGCAAACCCAAAGAGATTCGCAATTCACGTTGGGGCGTGTTCGAGAGCAGTTCGTCATTCGAACCTCAAACGAGCCTTCAAAGCCAAATACATCTGAAAACCAATGCGTATTAAAAGGGTACCCCCGGTTGGGTTGGGAGTTCGATTGGGTTCCGCACGTTAACAACGGAACCCAACTCAACTCCGAACCCAACCAGGGTACCAGAATAGAATCCCCCAAAGCGATTCAAAAGACACCTGCCTTTCCCTCCATTGGCCACTGATCAGCGATAAAAATGCTTCGCGGTTGGTTCGTTGTGAAAATAAATTCAACGAACGTCTTGCGAAAACTTTAACTCATAAATATATATGCGCCTTTAGATTGTTGAAGAGAGTATGTGAAGGTGGGAGAGTTGCTGGAAGTCTATTGGTTGTCTG
The DNA here is from genome assembly GCA_013235015.1 of Araneus ventricosus. Classification (NCBI taxonomy): domain Eukaryota; kingdom Metazoa; phylum Arthropoda; class Arachnida; order Araneae; family Araneidae; genus Araneus; species Araneus ventricosus. The sequence continues at coordinate 1,191 of BGPR01047996.1, read as the reverse complement.
AGTGGGTTGGGTTCAGGAGACATGCCGTTGTGCGGGAATTGGATATATTTAAATAATGGTAATTAAAAAGTTAATCTTAAATTAACTAAAAATAGGAGCGATGATGAATTCTAAATAGAGTGCACCAAATAAGGATGCTATGAGGTCTTCTAATTTTAAGAGGGTGTATATTTAAATTTTAATTTAAATGCCTATTTATCTTTGTTTTCAAAATTAAGGAAAAAGTTAGCTAATGAATTCCTTTAAGAAGGAATATTGTATTGAATGCCTTAATTTTCGAGCTGCGTTTAATTCCTAGAATTTTTAAATTTCGTGTCATCACTATTGTTCTTAAATACATGTCTTTAATCATTTTCGTTTATGAAAATGAAGCTGATCTGACATCTCTCGAACCAGATCTGCTATTGCGAAGTGGAGCGATCATGGGAAGGGAGCCTGAAAGCTTCGCGCTCCCTTCGTTTGTGAAGTTACAAATAACAAATTGGAAAACTCAGTAAAACATCAAGTTAACTGTGTAAATTATACCACTGGCATCGTTATATCTATCCTGCTGGCCTGCCAGGTAAATTAAACTCGTCGGTTCAAATACTCTCCATTCGAAATCACGCTACGAAATCGGAAAATACCCGAGGACATTTTGGGATAGGCCTAGAGACACATCGGGTCCGAACGTCAAGACAGATAAACTTTTTTAAAATAGCGAATTAAAAATCTCAAGAAAAGCATCATAAAATGCGTTACAATTCGTATCTCTTTAATTAGAATTTCATGACATAGAAAATTAATTAAGATTTTATAATCGTTAATGTTAAGATAAATTTTTCATAATCCATATTCAGTTAATTTTGTACAAGATCTTTACATAGCTCATTATTAATAATTAAATTTTCAGAAACATAGTGTACAGATGAGTGATAACAAAAGACCCAAACACGAAGTTTATTGCAGAGAGATGGCCGTGAAAAATATTTTTTAAACGTCTGACGACATTATTTCACGTAACCGATTAGATATCGTTTTGATTTTAGAGCTGAAAAAGAAGCAGTGCGCTTAAACAAGCCATAAAAGATCCAACTTAGAAATACGATTCTCATTCAGTTAATCACTCCGTTTCGAAGTTAAAAGTTTTGAATACACTCTACTGTTTTGGTTTATGAAGACCTGTATTCGTACTGAAAGAAAATGAGAAAA
>BGPR01047995.1:0-11657 GCA_013235015.1 Araneus ventricosus | reverse complement strand
GACTGCATATCCATCCCTCCATTTGGACTGCATATCCATCCCTCCAGATGGACTGCATATCCATCCCTCCAGTTGGACTGCATATCCATCCCTCCAGTTGGACTGCATATCCATCCCTCCAGTTGGACTGATGGCCATAAATGCGGCGGAAGTAAGTGCGTGTGAGAGAGAAGGGTTTGGGGTGAGTGGATCACCGAGAAAATCGGAGACGGCGAGGATTGGAGCGACTGGCAGTGGATGAATTTGCGTGCTGTGGAGCGGTCGTGAATGACCTACCTAAATGGATGGTTTAAAAATGGAATAACATGGAGTGGGGAGGGCGTGAATGGCCAGCTACGATGAGCCGTCTCTCTGTTCAAAAACATTCCGTGTCTCAACCTACTCACAAGCGCGCAAATCACTCCCCTCTCTCACAGAATTTACCCTACGGCTGCGAACATTTATGGCTAAAAAAATCCTAGTTATGCATTTTGAGCGCTTTCCCTTTGATTGATTAAGCCAGAAAATCAATAAAGATCCACAATTTTGTTATAAAAGTTGCGTTTGACGTGTTTGAGTGACTACGTGTTTGAGTAACTGTTTCCGTATACACGCAACTATACAGATTGGCAGATGGTAATTTATGGTGGGTTTGAGCCGAAATTTAGTACAGATCTAAAATTCTGATGATTAAATCATATACTACCTTTCATCTATCTGACTCAATCGTTTTTGAGATAAATTTTTCAAATACACACGGACAGACAGACAAAATTCCATTACGAGGCTTTTGTCCAAAATTTGATAGAAATCTACAATTTTGTTGTAATTCTATACCACATTAGAATGATCTAGGTCGTTGCATTTTTAAGTTATGGTGTTCGCAGACAGACAAACAAAATGTCAGACATAATTCCGAAAATGAGTTTTTCGGCCTCGGGGAGATCTAAAACGTAGAGATCAAAATCTGGAAATCGATTTTTTTTTACGGTTACAATACTTTCTCTACGTCGTATACTTCGTACGCGATTAAGTGAAGACATTAATACACAACCCATAACTGCCTTAGTAAAATGTATATGTTAATTCAATGTGGTAAATCGGTTACTATATATAATCACCGCGGTAATTATGCATAATAACCGGATTTTTATACGGTTATTATATATAATGCCCAGTTACTACATATAATTACTCGTGATTAAATATGATAATCGATTACTCACACTGACCGTAACAAATAGAGGGTGCTTTTACAGTACTATTTTGATAAGCATACTTACCAAATTTCCTTCTAAATATTCGGCTATCTCTGATACTCTCAGATTTAAGTATTCCATCTACGTATAATTGAACTCTATTATTTGACCTGTAAATAATTTAAATAAAAATGAATCAATCTCTTATGAGGAAACTTTATTTAAATATTCTTACAATTAAAAACGAATGCTTTTCTTTAATTAAAAATGTAATTTTTTTTAATCACTGGTCAAGTCATTGGTAATGTCTTACCCATTTACGAAAAGTCATAAGATATTTTTACTATTATGCAAAGCAGCTTCTCATTAAAAAGCTGTGGCTATAAAGTTAAATAGAAAAGACAAGTTATTAATGTGTATCTTCTTCTGTAGAGAGGAAAAAGACGGGTCAAATTTAACATGAACATTTCGCAAACAAAACATCTTTCTTGATAATTGGGTGTATCTTTTCATGTAAGCTGAAAAAGTTTAGAAAATATTAATAATGTATGCGCATTTTTGACTAATTTCTTGAAGAGTATCCTGGTAATAGTAAGTTGATGACATTATAATGCGCTGTTTTATTTGTATTGGATATTTATTATGAAAATTCTTGGACAATTAGTTTCATTATTTGATAGCTTAGTGTAACATATGGAAATGAGTATGCATTTGAGAAATTTTTAGCTTAAAAAATCATTAATGATTTAAATAAAAACAAATAAGCGATTAAATATTACAGTTTGCATGAATTAATGAATGTTAATTTCTGTTAGTTGAATAAGAACACCACTGCCTTCAAAAATAAAGGAACTTTTCGGGAAATGCGAGAAATTTGCAATTTATACGAAAACTATGTTTATTTCGAAATCAATTCTGGAGAACAGAGAAACCTACAATCGAGTATCATGCACATTTTACAGTGAAGATTCGGTCGCGAGGGCAATTAGGGGTGCGACCAGAAAGTGATGAAGACGGAAAGGAATCACAGAAACCTGATAATGACTTGAAACTCTCATCAGTAGTTGTGTTTGATGTGCAGAATGTTTGCATGCATTTTCGTTAAAAGAACAAAAATATTCGGGAAGATATATTTCTTTGAAAAATCCCAAATTTTCCCGCCGGCCTTTTGCTTATAACATAGAGAGTTTTTATTTAAATTATACGAAACTTACAGAACACTCTACAATATGTTACAGAAGTATTGTAATAAAATTTAAAGTTAAGGTGTTGAAGAGTAAAGTAAATACGAGTATTTTTAGTAAAAACATTTTAACTGCACATGCGCGAAACGTAGCGTGTTATTTCTTTCATCACTCCAAAGCCTGATATATATAGCAACTTATATAAAAATTTCAGATGAATACCGTTAAAATTCAGAAAGAGGTTCAAAGAAGTAAGTGATGAGGGTTCTTATACAATCTCATATTTTCGAAACATCTGATATCTTAAAACATTGACATTGAATGTTAGGAAAGTTTAAGATCCTGAATAACCATGTATACTTATAAACTAAATATATTATTTAAACTGCATTTCGTTGATAACCGTACGAAGATTACGCTATGTCTCGCAAAAGCGCAGTAAAAACTTATTTAGTACAAATACTCATATTTCCTCTAATACTCAACGTATTTACTTCAAATTTTGATGCAATTCTTCTGTAATATATTGCCGCGTGTTCTGTGAGTTTTGTATAATTTGGACGAAACTCTACGTGTTATAAGCAAAAATCATGTGGGAAAATTTGTGATTTTTTATTAGAAACCTTTATATCTTCCAGAATATTTGCGTTATGTTTACGAAAATGCATGTAAATATTATGCACATCAAACAGAACCATTGACGAAAGTTCCATCCCGTTATCAACTTCCTGTGAAATGGGACGAGTCAAAATCCCCTTCCGTCGTCCGTTCCGTTTTCTGGTCGTCCCCCTAATTGCCCTCGCGACCGAATCTTCACTGTAAAATGTGTATGGCACTCGATTGTATGTCCCAAGATTCTCTGCCACTGATTATGAACCATAGTTTTGGAATATATTGCAAATTTCTCGCATTTTCCGAAATGGTTCTTAATTTTTGCACACCAGAGTATGACGTTGCCTTATGGCAGTTGTTCCCAAACTTTTTCGTTGTGCGAACCACTTATTGTGTAAAAAAATATGTTGAGGCCCACTAACTAAATATATAAGTAAAAAATGTAAATATACATATCTATATGTATGTTATATGCACGTATATGTCAGTAATTAGTAAAGATTACTGTAAAAGGAATAAAAATACAATGTTCTATAACGCAAAAAACGAGTGAAGACCCTTGAAGCTCCCCTCTGACTTCGACTCCTGACTAGCGTCCCACGGCCCACTAATACTCTATCTACGACCCATGGTTTGGAAACCGCTGCCTTATGGGACAAATTAGAAATTGTGATTCTGTTCGTTGAAAAAAATGGAAATAAGCTATTTTACTCGAATCCCTGGAGTTTTAATCTTTTTTAAAGGGGAGTTGGAACCCAAAGTCCGTTAACCCTAACCCTGTTGCTTCGATGTGCCTTTGCTCAAAATCTATTATAGACTAATGTTTGAAAATTTTTATACAAGTAAAGTACATCTTTCTCATTATACTAAAATGATATTTTTTGAAAATTCAAAAATTAATTTTTTACAAATTTTTTTGTGTCTAAACAAAAAATGTGAAATTGGCCATTTCGATGTACCTTTTCTCAAAATATGTTATAGACACATGTTTGACACATCTGTTATAGACACAAGTAAAGTACACCTTTCTCATTATACTGAAATGAGCTTTTTTCAAAAAAGTCAAAACTTTATTTTTTACCAATTTTTTTGTGTCAAAACAGGGTAAAATTTTACTGTGTCTAATTAAATATTTTGTAAATTTAAAAAAAATTAAAAATTAACCAAAAGCTCATTTCAGTATAATGAGAAAGATGTGCTTTACTTCTATCAGAAAATCTCAAACATACATCTATAAAAGATTTTGAGAAAAGGTGCATCGAAGTAACAGGGTTAGGGTTAACGGACTTCAGGTTCCGTTAACTAATTATGCTATAAATACAGTTTTTCGTCAAAATGAGAGAGCAAATAAAAAGTTTTTCTGGTAGATGGCGCACATTTACGGCGTTCTAAATTTGCTACAGCGAGATATTTCTACACGCAATGGCTACCGATCTCCAGAAGCCGATGCGCGTTTTCTGGTTTCCTTTTTCAGTTTTTCTAAAATATCTCGAAAACTATTAAGTTTTCGAATTACAAATGATTTAACAAATTAAAGAGCGTAAAATGTCCTACAAATACATGCTTTTATTTTTCTTCTAGCTTTAATATTTGCGCAAATAATGGCTATCAAAAATGGGAGATATCCAATAATTTACCACCACCTACACCATCGTAACGGCGCGTGAGTTACCCATATAGAAAAAAAACTTTTAAAATGCGTTCTCTTCTAAAAAAACCATAGTTGTAACATTATAAGTGTTTTATTAATTATTGAAAGGTGTCCAATCATTTATGACCACTCTGTATAATTATGAAATATTTATCGCCATGTAAAAGTTAGGAAAATAAACGAATGGAAAGCAGGCAAGGAGTTTCTTCTTATTCCTTATTTATATCAAAATTTTTAACAATAATAATGGACAAAATTTTTGGTATTGAAGCATAAATTCTATTAGCTAAGAATAAAGCTGAAATAATCGTTGTTTTTAAATTAAATACATCTAGTTACTTAACTAATTTTGATTTCCAATGCTAATTAATTCTTTCGAAAGCAATTTATATACATTTAAAATAGTATAATTCATTACAGCAATTGAGACACAAATTGTTGTGCTTGTTTTGAAAGCAGAAGAATTAAGTTAAAAGCAATTCATTTACTGCGAAATTGATTTATAAATTTTTAATCTGAAAAGTAAGATAAATAATTTCCCACCAGGCTAATAATGCGGATTATAAATTTTCTTGATTGGGATAAAAAGCAAATAATAGAAATTAATTCATAATTTATTTATTACAGAGATTATTACTTTGAATAATATTTAAAAATCGAATATATCTCAACATACGTGGGAAAAATATTGATGTATTTCAGAAGATACCGAAATTCTAAAATTAAATGAGTATATTTAGCAACAGAACAAGCTTATTAATAAAGAAATTTAATTGCAAAGGATGTGATAAGGATTTAAACAAATGTTTTGTTTCTAGTTCGAATTATAAAGTCTGATCTGTTAGCCCAAAGAGAACAAAACAAAAGAATTAATGATATTTAGTTCCTTAAAATCATAATCATTTTTCTAGTTCTGAATATTTTAACCCTTAAGCGCCAATCTAGTTTTGCATGCCCAAAAATTTCAACAAGATTTTCTTCAAAATCTTTTGTGAGAATGGTTTATTAATATTAAATACGTATTTTTTGGTACCAGCTAACATTAAGCTGATTTTAATTAAATTAACATGAAATTGAGAGAGAATTTAGAAAGAAAGTTGTACATTTTGCACTCCTCCTGTTACAGTTATTGTACTAGATGCCAAACTGTTGAAGATTCTTGCTTTTGAGATTTTGATGAAACCGATGACTAAAGTTCCTACTCAACAATTGCTCGACTTTTGCCGTTGGATATAGTAGGATATTGAAGCGAAAACGGATAGCAAAAGTATTGTCTGACATGCGTGAGTGACTAACAAATTCATTTCCAATGTTCTATCTTGTTATACCATGCATTCTGTTAAACTGTAAGCGATATTGGAAAGCTTTTTTCTTGTTAATTCGTATGGGATGGTTTTGATATGAAACATTTCCAGTTTTAAAACATAACAGAGTTAAATATAACATAATTAACTTAAATTTCTTAATAAGAATCGAACGGCCACAACTATTAGTTTTGGAATCTTCCGCGCATCAAAAATAATCTACAACATCATAAGGTAGAAGAATACAATCTTAGTATGGGCAATGCATGTGTTTATTGTAATCTTAGTTGACAACAGCAGTTACGTTTAAAATGTGGCATGTTACACAAAATGGCTCAATTTTTCGACGTTGTTAAGCATTTGATAGTCATTTGATACATTCCAATAATGAATACTTCTTTTAAATTGAAAAAATGTTTTGTTTACCATGAATTAGTTTCAATGAACTGAATGATAATGTGATTAAACATTAATCTAAGTAAAAAAAAAGTTTCGAAAATATTCTATATGTGAGGCGGCCCGAGGTAATTTTACCAATCGGGCGAGAAACAATATGGCGCTTTCTTGCCAAACAAAAGATTTTTTAAATTCTGTAATATCTGTGTTTTAAATGTCAAACAAACTTTTAAATTTATTATTAAATTTCTGATGAATTTTTAAATTTCTAATGTATTTAAGATTATTTAGTGGTCTTATTGAAACTAAAATAATATATTCAACAAATTTATTTTAAAAATATATGGCTTTATTTTAACACATTCTTATAAATTCTTTTCCAAAATCAGCTTTTCTTGCCTTTTTATCTGCAAAATCTTTCCTTATCTTCTCAGTTTGTGTTGTAAAAATCCGTCCATAGTGGGATATATGGTGGATCGTAGATGCGTTTTAATAAGTTTCCGTTTTAAAAAAAAAAAACTTCTGTCACCAATAGCAGTAGTTACTGTCTAAGCCAGAAAAATCCTCAGTGCCATTGACCTTATTATTCAGGACAAAAGGAGGAGATAGCAAAACGAAAGGGAAACTCTTTTTTTCCCGGAACTGTTCCGTCTATTAAACGATTTTGTTTCATACTCAGGAGCCTACTTAAGTTATTTCAATTTGTTAAAAAAAGTAATTATTAATGGAGCGATTTTTTGTTCTGCAGATATATTGAATCGACTTACCTCCTAACTTGTACCGTATGCAGCTCATCTCCATTCACAAGATGCTTTGGATGTTGAACCATTTGTGTCATTCCATTTGCTAAGATATACATACGGATTCTTCCATCCTTAAGGATAATTTTGTATTTCTTTTCTTTATTTATCGGCGAAATTTCAGTCCAGGAACACAGTTTCATTAGCTTCGAGCGAGAGGAAACTTTTATACTCCTTTCAAGGTCGACTGCGCTAGAACAGGTTGTATAAATATTGCAATAGCTTTTCAACATTTTTCGCAAGTTGGTGCAAATGTTTCCGGATATCTAACATTTTTAGAAAATTTTGTAATAGGACAATGTTGTCAGAATGTATTTGTCACACGAGCATTAAGTGGTTGTTCATTCAGGTTAAAACAGCGAATTTTGGCAAAGGTTTTTTTGTTTGTTTTCTCATTACTAAAAAGAAACCCCTTAAGAGGATTGCAAAGAAAAGAGGAAAAACAACTAAACGTTTCGAAAACTTTAAATTATAAGAATACTGTAGTGAATCGCTGGACATTCTGTGTAAATAAAAAAAATGTCGTTAAGACACTTCAAGTGTAAGCAAAGTTCCAGTTAGCAATGTTAGTTTTCAGCCCATTTATATTTCACAAATAGCTTTTAATTATATCAACATGATAGCTTTTCCATCACATTCTAGAAGAACCTTAAAGCCCTTCAAGCAATGTTCAAGTTGAGGTAAAATAAATTTTTCATCTTTCTGGAGATTTCATAATGCATACAAAGGACATAATGTCTTTGTAACAAAATTTCGTCACCGGAATCGGAAGGTGGCGAGTTCAATTCTTTGTGAAAATCCAATGTGTCGCACGGAATTTGTGCAAGTTAAACTGTCGAGGATGAAACGTCTTCCTACATGTTTGATGCGATTTTTGAGAGATGGGTGCTGGATCAGGTGTCGTTAGCTTCATTCAATCCAAAACAGCCATCATATAGCTCCAAAAACAGACGTTAATCTTACCCATGTCATGACTTCATGATATTGTAGTGCACCTTCCTGCGCCATCCTATTCTGAAGAATATAAGTCAGTATCCACCTCCGGACAGAGGAGAATTCCTCTTGTCTGGTGGTTAAGATACTCGACTCGGGACCCAAAGGTCTCCGGTTCAAATCTACCATAGGTCAAATTTCATCCTTTTGGTATGGTGTTGAATTTTGGAAAGTAGGTTGTAGCTGCTTTTATTCAGTGTGTTTATGCTTGGTGTAATAGAGAGTCTCGACTTCGGGATCGTAGAGTCCTAGTTTCTAAGCCCCATTACATCAAGGTTACGTCTTCTTACAAGGGTGAAGCTTCGTATAGTTCGGAGCGCTTTAAAATTGTAGTGCACCATGCTGCGCCGTCCTATTCTGATGCATATAAGTCAGTATCCACCTCCGGACAGAGGGGAATTCCTCTTGTCTGGTGGTTAAGATGCGCGACTCGGGACCCAAAGGTCCCAGGCTCAAAAGCAAGTGCTTGCCAAAGTGGTGACCCGAACGTGATATGACCTGACCAGCTTGTTTGATAATATACTAGTTTTAAGCCTTTATTTCAAACGGTAGACGTCAATTGATTTGATTTATTTTATTTAAACTGAATGTTTTCCTAGATTGTAAATATTCTTATTGTTCCAAGACAGATGACCATTATGGGGTGTTAAAAATGGCATTTACTTAAAAGGACAACGGAAATAATTTTTGGCTGTGCTCAGTTTTAATTGGTTGTAGGTTTTCAAAGAATCGAAGCAGCCATCAGCACACTGGTGTTGGTGCAGGACGCAAGGGGAAAGTTCTACTGTTCATTACTATTTCTCCCAAAGCAATATAGAGACTAAAAGTCATTCACAGAAAGAGTAAAACTATATTGTCAAGAATCACTATAAATGTTTCGGTTCTGCTGTAAGGGGAGTTGGAACCCGAAGTCCGTTATCCCTAATCCTGTTACTTCGACGTACTTTTTCTCAAAATCTGTTGTAGATTCATGTTTGAGAATTTTTATACAAGTAAAGTACATCTTTCTCATTATATTAAAATAATTTTTAATTCAAATATTTATTTTTTACACATTTTTTTGTGTCAAATCAAAAAATGTTAAATTGGCCACTTCGATTCACCTTCTATCAAAATCTGTTATAGATACCTGTTTGAAATATTTTATAGAAGTAAAGTACACCTTTCTCATTATACTGAAATGAGCTTTGGGTTAATTTTTAATTTTTCATAAATTTATAAAATATTTAATTATACATAGTGAAATTTTACCTTGTTTTGTCACAAAAACATTGTAAAAAATGAAGTTTTGAGTTTTTTTAAAAGAGCTCATTTCAGTATAATGAGAAAGGCTTACTTGTTTAAAAAGTTTCAGACATGTATCTATAACAGATTTTGAGAAAATGTACATCGAAATGGCCAATTTTACATTTTTTTGTTTTGACACAAAAATTTGTAAAAAATAAATTTTTGAATTAAAAAAAGTCATTTCGGTGTAATGAGAAAGATGTACTTTACTTGTATAAAAAATTCCAAACTTGAATCTATAACAGATTTTGAGAAAAGGTATATCGAAGTAACAGGGTTAGGGTTAACAGACTTAGGGTTCCAACTCCTAAACAGACGACAGTTAGTAGAAATTCGTATACAAATAAATAATACGTGTACCTTGTGAGGCAAAGGAAAAATATTTTTCTTTATTATCTCCATGGAATCTTTTCTATTCTTTATTACATGACTATTGTTTGAAACAGTGTCTTGCAAGAACGCGGAATAAAGTTTCATAATTTCTGCAACAAATTTTCTTTTATGAAGTTGATATTCGCTAAACATCCAGCTTTAGGAAGTTAAAACCCGGGTTTTTAATTTCTTACTGATTATTCTTCAAATTATTCTTAACATTCGAACACTCAGTTGAGAAGCAACATCGTCTTTTAAAGAATACGCGATATACAAAAGATATGCACTGTAGTTAAGTCCTCATTAATGAGCTAGAGTATATGTGGAAGGCGCTTCTTTATTGCTAATTTGAATGAATAAATTTACTACAATTAATCAGATTGCAAGGAAGAAAAGCAGAAAACATTAGTGGATTCCGGAAACATTTACTCCAACCTAATTCATTGAATGGGATAGAACTACCGTGGTTAACTCTATTCTTTATTACATGACTACTTTATTACTAACTCTATTGTAATTCACTCCTACATATTCTAAAATAATCCCTTCATTATTTTGGAACAGCTTAAAATATATGTGCCTTGATTTGCAATAAATTTGATCTTATTACAATAATAAGAATCTTCCGTCGGTGTTTCTTATTTTACAGTCTCTTTTTATTCTCTACTCCGGACTTTCTCCTGAATAATTGCATAGGTACAGATATGTTATTCTGATTCTAAAGTTTAAGTTTATTTGAAAGCTTGTTCGTAAATATTTTACTTTGCAACTAATTTGTTCAAAAAAGAGATTCTTTAGATAATTCAGAAAATGATTTTCGTATTAAACTCTTTTTCAAGGAATTGAACATATTGAATATAGTATTTTATAATTATAATTAGCAAATATTCAGAATATCTGCACAGTCCAATAATGATTTAATGCCATTTAGATACTTACAAGTGCTCAAAAGATCTTATTTTAGCATCCAAGTTAAGAAAAAATCGACGCATGACTTGAGGATTTCCTAAATATGCATATTCATTATCAGTGAAGATCAAAAATGAATATTACAATATTTTTTGGGAAACTTCATCCTGCTGTCCAAACTTGGTACTTTCGAATTTTCCCTATACATAGTTATTAAAATTAGAACCTCTAAATGGTTAGCTATTTTGATCTAATAGTTTTAAAGTGTTAATAAATAGCTTTTAAATTGAATAATTGGATCTTCATTGTGAGTAATCAAGTCTCTTCAGAATATTTTATCCTTGTAGTTCAAAAAATTATACACATAAAAATGAACTGTATGCTGTTGAACTCAACATGAGAAACGGAAAAAGACGGCTTAGAGGGTTGATAAAAATATCGGTTGACTAGATCAGACTATTAATCATTAATAAGAAAACATTAAACCATTATCAATACTATAGATTTATCGATGATTCATAAAATATGTTTGAGTGAAAAAAATATATCAAGTCTGTTGCTATTAATGTTGTGTTCAAAATGAAATCAAATTGCTTTTTAAGAAGTAGGATATATTTTCTAAATCATTGCCGTATAGGACATATTTTCTAAACTATTAGCAGAATTCTAAATTTAAATTTAAAATTATTTTGATTTCATTACTTTCTTAAAATAATGGGTTTTAGATTAATCTGCAATCAACGGTGCTCACCTACTTCGTTCCTCTTAGGATCGCCAACTCTTTGCCGCCAACAACGGAGCTGAGAGAACATTTGTTTTGATTGCACAATATTTTTTTAAACCAGTAACATGCGCGCATGAGCGGAAATTAATCTTTTCATCGGTGTTTTGAGCATCACGCTATATTGCGCCTTGTTTCGATTGGACTGTATTGTTCATCTCTTCGAAGCGATTGGTCGATTCATTCGAAT
>BGPR01047994.1:0-11657 GCA_013235015.1 Araneus ventricosus | reverse complement strand
AATTTAGAAATGCTTCTTTATGATGTTGTGTTATCCTCTTACATTTAACAGATTGGATGGACATACTGACAGACTTCCCGTAGACGGATTTTTTAATAAATTTGATAGATATGCACAATGTTTGTGCTAAGACCTCAACGCAATTCCGTCCCTCAAGCTCATTTCAAACTTGAATTATTGTGCTCACAGACAAACAGACATTATCCAAAAATTGTTTTGTCGGAATCAAGAGAACAACTCCATAAAAGCCCGATTTTTAAAAAATCGATTTAAAAATGTTTTTCCGACTTTTAATGAATAAAAACATGGGACATTTCTTGAATAAGAAATGGGAAAATAGTTTCAAAAAACCTATTTAGTTTCAAGTGGGTCATTCTTATGAAAAACACACAAATACAGTAGACATCCTCTTAATCGGCTTAAATGAGACCGAGGTTAAGACAGTTAGGCGAATATACGTTTAAACCGACGAAGTGAAATAAATTAAAGTTGGGATGTATTTGTCTTATAAATAAATACACAATTAAAATATTCCATCATTTTATTGAATGCATTAAAGAATTATAAGTTCAACCAATCACCGCAATCTTTTGATAGAGGACACCTGTGCCCTTCTATTGTCAAGGTCAAAAAGTTCCTGCTAGTTACTGAGCCGCTTTCCACACAACCCCTAATAGTCATATTGACATTCCGGAACCACCCCATGTCTGAAATACGTGCGATACCGCACGATCCTTAATACTAACACTAGCCTTATCCTATGCGGAGATTTTAATGCTTACCACACCCATTGAAACTTAAAATCAATTAACAAAACAGCAGAACCATTCTAAATTTCTGTGGGAAAAAATGAGCTTCAAATACTTGCCTCCCCCTTCACTCCATTAAATGTGATAATTCTTCTGCATCATAGACAGATCTTATTTTTACTCATTTAGACTGACCCCTCTGATCTCCAGTCAGCATCACCACTCAGGTCAATCATCTGGACTGACGGGCCTAGTCTATAAACTATGAGTGATTAAGACAGACTCAAATAAACATACTAAAAGGATAAACTATTTATTTAACTCCGGAATTAAAAATCACATCACTGCGTGACGAAATAAAATAGCAGTAGTATAACATTAGATAGTTCCAGTATAGTTAGGAATGAATCTGTGCAATTTGATTACAAAGAGGTTCGCTTGGAGTGACTGAGTAGAAGTAAGACAAAAAGGATCCGTAGACAACAGGGTTCAAGTTGATGGATTGGCAGTTTGACTCACAACTTTTCATACAATTATAAAATTCAATCATTCCCTGACCTCTCATGTGATCACAAACCAGAAATCCTTAAATTTAGTTTCAAGTTAACCGCAGAAATGCTAAATATGCAGAAAGTACCAGCAATTTCTCAAATTTTAAAATGTACCTAAATAATGACGAAATTTACCAACAACAAATTCATGATATTGATACTTTAGAACAGCAAATTAGATCTCTAGCATCTGAAATTCTCTAATTCCAACCAAAACAACTCGCGTTCTCTTAAGAGAACTTAGTTCGTCGTTCCCCTTTAATTATACAGTTTTAAATGTGTAAGAAACCGACTGAAGAAGGGAAGGTCAGGAAAAGTTCTAGAAATCCTATAGCAAAAAATAATTACAACAGAGCACAAACAAGGTTTCGTCGATCATGAAATAAGTACATTCAAGACATCTACACAATCATTACCTAGCAAATAGACACCTTAGAGTCTTCCTCTAGCGGAAAACAAAATGCTTAACAACCAAAAGATCTAATGTATCCTAACTTAAAAAGCAAAATAATAATTCTGTCTCCGCTCACACTGATTCTGACAAAGCTGAAATTATTGTTCATGATTTTAAAATCCAATTTCAAATTAGAAGCATTGGTTACCCCAGTACAGATAGCACTATCAATAAATCAATTTCTGAGTTCCTATCGATATCCCTCACCCCAATTAAATATCGAAATTAAAAGTCTCCGGAATTGTGGACTATATTAAGAAAATAAAAAATAAGTTACCACACACTTAAAAACCTTTAATAATCGAATTTTTCTTTATTACCACTTGTTTACGGATATACGGATGCCCTATTTGGGGAGTTGAGGCAAAATCCAATATTAAAAAATTAGAAGTCTTAGAAAATAATGTAATAGGGAAAATTTACGAAGCTGGATGGTGCATGCGCAATGAAGATATTAGAAAAGATATTAAACTTCCTACATTGAAAGAATTTATAAAAATCATTTCTAAAAAATTTTATAATAATATTGAAAATGTTGATAACGAAGCCATTCAGCAAATAGATAAATACATTCCCAATCCAAAAAGTAAAAGACAGCGCAAAATTCTTCCCTCATTTATTATTAATTTTTAAAATTATACCCAGGTTGCTTCAAAATTCCTTCCCCCCCCCCCCTCCCTTAAACCCATTCCTGTAATAACATATATCTGTAATAGCAATTCTGAATCCACTAGGGCAGTTTCTATGAATGTCTCACTTTACCTAACATTGACTATCAGCATGTTGCTTTATGCTTACCCTCCAGCCAGTCTTTTCACAGGTGTTCCAGTACGGTCACAGCAAGAAGTCACGAATCCGGTTCCCGATGGCATCTCACCGAGGAAATCCCTGCCCCTCTTTAGCAAGACAAACACTGTAGACTTCTCACCATCCACCCTTGCATCCGCTTATCGACTCTGATCGCCCAAATCCTGTAGATGAATTCATACAGTTCAACCAACTCATCATATCGGGGATTAAGCCCCTTCGGGGGGCCATGTGCCCCAAAAAGGACTCCGTTACTTTAGAGGGTAACCGCCTAAGGATCACTAAATGCTGTCAGCTTCCTTTTTGAGTTCTTGTTTCAAGAATTTGGTTATTTGTAGTGGATCAAGTGGAATTGGTCTCAACGTGTAAAATAGCTGCGGATAAAACTTTACTTACTGTTTTAGAAAAAATAATGAGTTCTTAAAATTTAATAATTTTAAAAATGGATTTTTTAAATATAATTTTCAACACTATTTCTCATTGCTGGTCTTAGATTCGAACCGTTTTCTTGTTTCTACAAAGATTTAATTGTTTGTTCTAGATTCTTTGCAGGAATCATACCTATTTTGGGATAATGGGATTAGCAGTTACTGTATCTTTGGATAAAACGCTATTTTTTTAGGAAGGGAACATTCCGTTCAATTTAATTTTTCTACAAATAATTCTAACAATAAATTTCACTCAAATTTATTACTAATTAAATTTTAATTAATAAAAGCAATGGATTTTTTCTTCTGTAGAAGTAATTGAAAATACCTAGAACAAAATATCTATACATTTTTAAAATTAGAACACGTTCAAACATTGGGCAGGGGAATGTGAGTAATAATAGGGTTATTTTAAATATGCTTGAAAAGTAGCAAAGTTTAGGAAAAAGGAGCAAAATGAAATAAAATATTGAACCCATGGACATTGCTTTTAAACATGATTTTTTGCAAAAAAATCTTATTCTTAAACAGATTGTTTACGTAACTGCGATTACAAAAAGAAAAATCACCCAACTTGTTGACCGGACTCGAACCTATGGCCTTTCGGTTAGGTGGGCACCATGGCTTTCTAAAACTTTGCCTTAAAAGTGTAAAATAATTGATGTTTGGATGAACTCATTAATGTATACATCACATGATCCTGTTGATAATAGTTTGAGTAGATGCTTTCATACTGCAGCAATTTTCTAGTGAATTTGACGAAATAAATTTTAAACTTTTTTATGTACTCTTACAATGAGTCAGTTTCTAAGTTATCATTACACAAAAAACTTCTCTTTCTTTTATTTTTCTATAAAGGGGTATATGTAAAAAAAATGTCAAATATATGATGCATATACCTTAGCTAACTTCAGCTCCTTTAAAAAAAAAGAATTATTTTGATGTTATAATCTCGGAAGACCGTGAAGAAAATGTTTGACCTTATATTTGAGTTTATTTTACTGAAAAAAATTTTGAATCTCGTGAATGTATAGAATGTAAAATGTTCCTTAAACGTGTTTCTTAAAATTTAAAAAAATCTTAGATTTTTTAATATTTTTTAAAGAATATGATATTAGTAAATCTAGCTTTAAATGGCCAACACAATATATTTTTTTTAATTTTGACAATTTGCATGAATGGTATGTGTCCTTGTATAATTTTAATTTATTTTTGGGAAGAGATGGTATAAATTAAGAATTAATTGTTTCAAGCATAGTGACTATGGAGTTTATTAATAATCACCTAGAAAACAAAGAGAAAAGAGAGAAAGAAGGGGACAATTTCTTAAAAAATTTCTTCTGTTGTTCAAATAAGATTATGTTATTTTACTTTATTAGCTTGTTATAAGCTTATTGATAGCTAAGTACACTATCAAAATTATGAAGAGATATGAAATTAACTTAAATTCTAAAAAGAAGTTGAAATATGTTTTGCATTTGTAATTTTTGATTTTATGATATTTTTTGAGGACTTCTTTACATTTAAACTTGCAAATATTTTTCTTAAAAAGAAAAATTCTTCCTATGTTATTTAATCAAAAATTATAATTTCATAATTGAACATGTTCCCACGCTAGGTAGAATGTGTTAAGTATGTCGGAAGTTTGTGTTTGAAGTATCATTTCATTATGTCCATCTCTTGGTTTTTTGTTACACTCTCTAATATTGAATATTTTTATACTATATATAACAAATCACTCTGGTTTCTATGCAGTGTTTGTCAGAAATGTTATGTATTTGCAATGTCTTGTAATTTATGATGTTTGTTCAATAAAATAATGCGAGATTAGTTTGAGAATTTGGCATTCCTTACAGCATCTTGGTCCAGAGACAAATAAAGGTATATATTTTTTTGTTTGGATATTGAAAAAAATTCAGAAAAATTAACTTGAAATGAATTTTTTGTAAGGAAATTACATTCAATCAAATTTTGTATCTAAATGAAAACGAATGTGCATTCTTAAAAATTTTTTGTTATTTTAAATACTTCGTAAGAGATATAAAAATATTAACTTTCTCAACAAAAATTAATTTCCTACAGAGTTTTAAAAAATTATAATGAAATTTTCTGTGTGAAAATTACATTTTTGCCAATTTTTTTTATCCAGAATAAGAATGAATATGAAATTAATCAAAACTAATTTATTGTTAAAGTTTTGAAATATTCTGAAATAGATATAATAATATTAACATAATGAAAATAATTAATTTCCTTTATTTAAAAAGAAAAGTGACCTGAAAGAACTTTTCTCGATAAACAAATATTATTTATTAATTTGAAATATGCTTTATACTTCTTAAATTATATACCCAGATGAGTTAAGTTATTGGTACTCTAAAAAGCGGCGAATAATTTTTTTAAAAATGATATTCCATATTTACTTTTAATTTCTGTATTAAAGAAAAGGTCAAATTAGTGAGAATAAAATTAGATTTATTTGACTCGTCTGTAAAAATAACAATGTATCAAAAGAAATTAGCTTTTCTTAAATTTAATAATCGCTGAAAAAACGAGTTAAAAATGCGATAAAAAAATAGACATCGTTGTCATCAAGATTGGGATTGAAATAATTAATCAATGTTTACATCGTTGTCATGACGAAGAGATGGCTTTTTTCCCTATCGCTTCACGGTGACGCAGTTCGGTTAGATTCCACTGTCCGCTGCAATTGGCGTACTGTGTATGTTGAATGCAATGTTAAATAAGCTGCCGTTAGTGTCTATGGGAGTGAAACCTTTGTTTCTCCTTCTTTGTGGGAGGAAGGGGAAGGAGTATGAAATTTAAAGCTATGGAGGTTAATAAACGATCGCAGCGCACCCTATCGGGCATTGGAATTAGCCACTTTGATTCCCGACTTTTCAAACGGAACCTAGATTGGTGCTATATTTCTCCAATTCACTTAAGTTCTCTTACAAAGATATGAATTATGACAAACGCTCCATGATACTTCAAGAATGATATTATTCACATAGACTTAAAAATCCCTAAAATGGAAAATTGCATTAAAGAATTATAAAGAAAATTCTTCCAATAAGTGGATAACCACTCAATTCCAACAATACGAGATGAAGCAAACTATTCTTACAATAACGGAAGATATATCTATTCTTATGCCACAACCAAACGGACAATTCCACCTATGCCACCTTAACACCCTTTTTACTTCTTGAAATTCAAATCGTCACACTTATGGAATACACTATTCCTTAAAAATGTTTGTATTTCTGTATTTTTATAGATTTATTGCTGAATAATATGATTTCGGAACAAAAATAAACTTAAAAGATATTAATCCTTCCTCGGCTATTTCTGTCAAAATCTGGTAAATGTGTTACTGTTATTGTTGCTACTAACTTTTATAATAATTTCCAATTTATAATTCCATTATCGGTTAAATTAAGAATACATTGAGATTCTATGCTAATGGAAGTAACACTGTACATTATAAATAATACTTTCATAAATATATTGTAGATATTACGGTAATGTTTTCTAGGATTTTAAAATTATTTTAATTTTGAGAAGTTCATTTCTTTCAAAATTTTACAGTGTAAAAATTGCTGGTGTTATTTGTGCTGAAAGTTAACAAAGTTATTTTGATATGAATATTAAATATATGTAGTTATATCCTACAAGAAGATTTCAAAATTAAAAATAGTCTGTTGTGAAATGGAATGAATTGATTAAAAATCTCTGTAGGCTGATTAATGTTATATTAATTTAGTATTACAAACTCTTACTCACAGTATGTAGTGCAGTATAAATAAATAAACACCTTTATATAACATTTTATTTCTACAATCTTCAAAGGTGTCAATTCATGCTCACGTGTCAGGGATAAAATGACCCGCGCCAACAGAAATTTTGACGTTTCTTCGCATCTTCGGATATCTGCCCATAGCTTCCGTTTGTTGTTTGTTTACTGCTTCGCTACGATCGCGTGAAACGCAGAGAAGGAGAAACAGAGATCTCACTCCCGTAGACGCTAATTGCAACTCATTTAACATTGCATTGTACATAGACAGTCGCCACCTCTAATGGACAGCGGGAACTAACCAGACTACGCCACCGTAACGTAATTGTGACGCGAGAAGAAATGTATCCTTTCCCATAGTCATGAAAATTATGTAAACAATAATTAGTTATTTCAATACACATCGTATGACAACAATGGCGTATTTTTATTGTAATTTTAACTCGTTTATCGAGGATTATTAAATTTAAGAATAGCTGTTTTCTCATGATATAATTGTTAATTTTACAACCCAATCATGTAATTCTAAATTAAAGTTTTTTCTCACTAAATTGACCTTTTCTTTAATACAGAAATTGAAAGTAAATATGGAATATCATTTTAACAAAACTTATTCGCTTCTTTGTAGAGTATCAACATGTGGATATATAATTTAAGAAGTGTAAAGTATTTTTCAAATCCGAATGGGAAACACTGTTTTGCCAATTAATTTCAAAACTGTATCAAATGTTTTCATAGGATACTAAATTTCATCGTCCTAACTCTAATCACTTTGAAATTATGAGAAAATAAAATTTTGATTAGCTAAAATTTTTTGTTGTGATAGTATTAAATATTCTTCACATTTGGAAGATATACTTTTGATTTTAAAATAATTTTCAGCACATGGAATATTTTTTCAAAATTGATGCTTAGAAATTTTTTTGATCACCTACTCTTATAGTTTTTAACATTAAAGAGACGGTAGGCCATTTTTATAAGCCAGTTCAAAATTTTTGCTCATTCTTACGAGAAGTTTTGCAGTTACATTTATATTTCAATTTAAAACGATGCGCTTAAGGAGGCATCATATACTTCGAAAAATTAAAATTTATCATCATTGCATATTCTCATACGTATTGGATATTTATAACATTACTTTCTAGATGAATGTTGTTTGATACAAATTTTTCTTTAAAAAATCACTGCTTGACCATTTTTATTTCTGCCGAGGAGCAAAAATATGAAAACGAAAAACTAAAAATGTTTTTTGATGAGTACGGAATCCAATCCATGCCTGTTCCAGTAAATGTTGAGCATTTTGAATCATTGACTATATTCTCGAATTTTTCATGAAGAAAGCCAAAACTACTCGGATGCTGTGTGGTCGTGCCTATCTTAGATAAACTAGGAATTGTTTTGTCGATCTTCGAACGCTTGTAGTGTGGTAATTCCAAAGTATGACCCGAGAGAGCCCAGGAAGAAAAGACGCCCAAGAACACTGCTCATTAATGATTAAAGAGTACAGCCATACAGCCAGTGGCGGCTCGTGAGCTCAGAAACGAGGAGTGCTGCAAGATAATATTTATCAAAAGAATACAATTTTAAAAAGCAACTTTATATTCCAGTAGACCAAATTTTTTAATTCCATAGCCAGATATAAAATTTTCTGCTTCTCAGAAAAATTAAATAACCATATGATTTATATGACATTTACTACTAGTTTTACTAACAGAAAGTTAAGTGAATGTTGATGTGACGATTTTGCTGCCGAAAAAAAATCAAAGCTCCACACACACACTTCCCTCCTTACCCATTTCACTCGCTAACACTATTCCAAAAATGAATATCTTCTTCAAAAGAAAACTAGCTTTCTATCAAGAGAAAGCAAATAATCAATCAACCAGATGTGTTTCTGTAGACGGAACACAAACCAAAACCCATAAACAGCCAATGAGATTACTGCTTTGTGTGGGAACGAGAATAAAAAAAATATATATATTATAAAGAGCATCTTTTTCTCTTTCGGATTGGCTGCGTGCCAGCCAGAGCTGTGTTTTCTTTCAGCTCATAGCCCGTCTAAGATAACAGTAGAAAGGGCTGCTTTCT
Organism: Araneus ventricosus; assembly: GCA_013235015.1. Classification (NCBI taxonomy): domain Eukaryota; kingdom Metazoa; phylum Arthropoda; class Arachnida; order Araneae; family Araneidae; genus Araneus; species Araneus ventricosus. The sequence continues at coordinate 2,784 of BGPR01047994.1, read as the reverse complement.
CCCTCCCGAGTTTCTGCGCTGTGAATGGATTTCGGAGGGCAGAGTATTTTGTAACTCAGACCTTCGTCTCTCTTTGTTTGGAATCATTTTTTGTCTTTTTTTCAATTTTTTATTGCCTTTTTTGCATTTTTGTAAGTCATTGCACTCTGAGAGTGGAAAAGTAAGCAATTAAGAATAAAAACGAAAAATGCAAGTTTAAAAAATAATATCGGGGGAAGCTACAGCTCTGCAGCTCTAATGGACTAGCATGCAGCAATGGGTAACAACCATCCAGCCAGGAAACTGTGAGTGAGTGATGGCCGCACCAGTCCTTATAAGGGCTATTCGGGAAAGTCAGCTCACTCCATTTCCCCATGAGAGACCAAGAATGACTCCCGAGCAACAGACAGGAAGAGCGAACGACCACCAGACGATACATATAAGGTAAAATGCTTCTTTCATTTTTTTTCCCATTAATTTTAAACGTAGTATGATAGAGATGTATGGTTGGGTGATTGAATGGATTACGAAAGAATGCATGAATGAGATATATAACGTGAATGAACTGATATTCTCTTTCAGATATCCCCTCACCGTTTTCAATAGTTAAATTTAGGTCTATATCAATCTTTTTTACTCAGGCCCATTGGTAAGAAGCAATTAGTATCGGAGATTGAGGACCACTGAGTCCAAGTGCTCCCTGAAAACAATTCATCCCTGGTGTGGCAACATTTGTAGAAAATATTGAAACTTCTGTATAAGATTGTTACGGTTTTAAAAATAAAAATTCATCTAGTTTCTTTCTTCTATTGATCCCCGTTGTCAAATTCGTTTATTTTAAAACGAGGGAGTCCTTTATCTGTTGTAAAAGTTGAAAAATTCAGAATATTAAACATAAAAAGTGATTTTGCTACATAGAAATTGCATTCCTTTAATTTCGATATCTTGAATAAAAATGATCATTGTATTTAAAAAAAATAATTTATTCTTGACGTTTAAAAATATTTTGAAAGATATCATAATATTAACTTAATCAACAAAAATTATTTTCCTCTGGAATTTAAAAAAGTTATATGATCTAAAAAAAATTTTCAGACAAAAAAAACTAACAATGTATCAAAGGAAATTGCCTATTCTTTAATTAAATAATCGTCAAGAAACAACACAATAAATACGTAATTTATTGTTTACATCATTGTCATGTCAATAGGAATTGGTTTCGTTCATGGACTAACTTGACTCAGATGGGTCATTGAATGCCAGTGCATGTGCACTTCTGCTCAATCTGAGAGTTAATGTGAAATCTTAACGAGAAAAGCCTTAAAGAAGGCGATTTAGATTCGGTGAGTGTGCCAAATGAGTTTAAGATTAATAGTAGTTGATCAGTTCAAGTTAGTTCGTTATCAGTTTGACTCAGATGAATGCTGAGTTGAGTTCGATTATTTTCTTCGAGTTTCGGTGTGTGAAACTCTAATCATAGTATAGAAATGACTCTACGAAATATGATCTTCGTTTCGCTTCTGTCTTCTTTTCGTCTGTCATGATAACGTATTCCGATTAGTTCCATTTTCCGTTTATGGCGGCGCGCTGTCTAGGCAGAATGCAATGTTAAAATGAGTTGCCATTATTGTCTATGGAAGTGAAAGCTCTGTTTCTCCTTCTCTGCGCGAGCAACAGTAAAAGAAAGGAATTCAAATCGAAAAAAACATTTTAAGAAATTAATAGTGCTAAGATGTAAATAGATACTAATTCAAAAATTAAATCCAAAAAATGTATTAAGAAATTAATAGGGAATATAAATTGGACTAAGTATATCTGGAAGCAGATCCATATTTTATAAACAGCATAACGTTATAAAACTGGTCAACTGCTGGTGAACACGACATGTGATGGATTTACTATTTATAACCATATGAGTAATAATTTAATTTTTTCTCCGTCTCGTCACCATCATTTTCTTTCAATTAATTGAATTCTATATATGATCTGTTCTTAATATTGCAATCAACCAAACCTGTATTACATTGTCATGAATGTGACATATCTCTACCAAATTCCAGATTTGTGGACTTACAATTGATGATTATAAACCTGCCAGATGGTGATGATGTTAGGGTAGATGGCGCTGATTGTTGTTGAGCAGTTTTCTGTCTGTATACAGGGTGATTATAATTAAATTCGCACTTTGGAGCTTGTTGCACTTTCAAAAAGCTGTGAAAAAAGAACCACTAGTCAGAATGACCTGATATTTCATCTGAGTATACGTGAAGCAATGGGAATTTGTTTTGCGAAAGAAAAAAATAGCTCAAAAGTTGACCAATAGATGGCTCTGGAGATGCTGAAAAACGATTGCTTTGAAAGATATGCTAATTTTAAGATGCTAATAAAACACGTGACATGTTGTTGTGGCACTCTTTGTTCAAAGCTCATCCACCACGACAAGGTGGTGCCACACCAGATAGGGAAAAATCGGTTTTTAAATGTCCCTAGACCACAAACCGTAGAAAAAGCAAAAATGAAATCCGGTTTTAACTGTCCTTAGTCCAAGAACTGCAGAGAAAGGAAACATTGATGAAACCATCAAGAACAGGAATTCGGCTTCGACTTGCTTAGGAAATGTTCAATATGCTGTCCACCGTTTTCTCCTATGATCTGAAAGCGCAAAACAGCAAGTTCCACAACATATCGGAATGTTTCAGTTGCGATATTGTGAATGTGTTGCGTAATGTGGTTTTTCAACTCAGCTAAGTTCGCAATTGGACCCCCGTACACAACATCTTTTAGGTGATCCCACAACCAAAAGTC
>BGPR01047993.1:0-11658 GCA_013235015.1 Araneus ventricosus | reverse complement strand
AGGATCATTAGTAGAAGTGGGAAAGATATTGCAATCAGCATTTAGTAATGCGACATTGACTTGCAAACCTACGTCAAGGAAATTAACTGCAGGAGCCATTGTTGTCATGTAATTAATTTATTTATCATTACAAAAGTACAGAGGGTGTGCGCACATTTTTTAGACGATTTTGTTCCGCTGTAGGAAAAATACGTTTGCTTGGAAAAATTTATTTTCACAACAATTACATTTTTGAAGTTATAACTTATCATCTGCTACCCTAAAAGTTTTGTTTACATGGAAAGTAGCGCTTTTAAAGAAAAGATAGATGGAAGGCTACGTTTTTGCTCTTTCCAAAGAGAGTTACACTTATTCAGTTATTTACAGACGCTGTGAAAGTCATGGCTTTTCGATGTCTAAAGCCGCAGTAGTTAATAGTGTTAATAAGAAAAGAAAAAATGGTCCAAGTGTTTTTTAAAGTGGAAAAATTGCTCCAAATACGTATGAAAAACGCAGTTCTTCAAATATTGCAAAGGTGAAATATTTAATGTTAAAATAAAATCCTCCAAGCCAAAGGTTTGTTGCAAAATCATTAAAATGCTCATTAACAACTGTAAACAAAATTATTAACACTGATTTTAATCTCAAAGAGGAACCCCCCCCATAAAAAAATACAATTTTCATCGTCTTTCTCCATCTCATATCGCTGAACGTAGAAGTTGCTACAGAATTCTTTATTAAAAGCATTTATCAGGAGAAAAATAGGAAAGATGCTGTAACAATAGATGATGCTTGAGTCTATTTAAATGACTGCAAGAAAATAATTCAATTTATTATCATCAAAGAGGAGAAAAAAATCCCAAAACGTGGTTCAAAGAATCTAAAGAAAGTTTTCCTAATGGTATTATTATTGCTGCTGGATTTTCATATAATCACAAAATAAAAGTAAAGAGAGTGGATAAAAATATTAAGAGCAACTCCAAATACTATCAGGAGCTTATTTTATCCACAATCTTCAAATATGAAATAACATCCCTTTAACCACAAGGCCATCAATTAGTAGAACAGCACCAAAACAAAGCAAGCAGCCGCACAATACAACCCACTGTTAATTTCCTGAAAAAAAAATTGAACAAGAAGAGTGTATTAAGAATATCAGTGAAGGTTATAACCTTCACTGATATTCCTGGTAAATAGTTCTGTTTTTGCGATTTTGGATTTTTAAAAAGGGTATTATTCAAACGTCGACCTACAAACCCTTGTGGGCTTTGAAAAGCTGTTCAAGAGGAATGCGACAAAACACCTCTCCGAATACCTCAAAAAGCATTATTGTTATGGAAGTTACGATGCAGAAAGATTGTTAAAAATATGGGTTTTCAAATTGAATATTTAAAATGGAAAAATATTATGTTAAATTGTTCTGTAAATAGTATCAAAATCATCCAAAAAATGTACGAACACCATCTGTATACAGCATATTGTGCAGCAATTCTGTGTCAGGGTGTTTGATAGTATTTTTATAGAATATACTATGTAGTAACCTAAATGAAATGCTAGCAGCAGTTTTGTCAGTTCCACAGGTATTAAAATTGATTCAAAGCGCATTTACGGAATTTCTCACATAAAGTGGCTATCAAATGATACATAAATATTTATTTTATTTTGCATAATAATATTTAAATAAATATTTTACAACGCAATTTATTTTTTTTCCTTTTGCATGATGTAATGAGTAAAATAATCACATTAGTCACGTCATTAATACAAGTTTTCAATCACGCTTGTTTTTTCGTTAAAGCTTTGTGAATTTTTTAATGTTTTCAGAATAAGAAAGACATTTTACTATAAAACAAGCAACATCGTTTCTTATTATAAAACTATCATTTTTTTTCGGCATTGTACATTAACGTAAAACTTTCAGTCGGTGAAATGTTTGTATGGATTTTAGTGTTGCAATGTTTGTTCCACTGGTCCCCTTTCGTGTAAATTTACCGCTACGTATAAAATCTATTTCGATCTTTCAGTGACTGTTATATTTTCAGGAATAACAAATTGGATAGAACAATTTTATGCTGTTTAATGGAATATAATAATCTTGTAATTCATTTTGTTTTGTTGCAATTCATTTTGATTTTTGTTTTGTTGCAATTCATTTTGATTTTTGTCTTATTGTTTGCATTTGATATGTTTAAAGAAATTCTAATTATTATACTATGATACATATTTAAAAAGAAATGTCAGAAGCGCTGTTGTTTCAATCAACTCCAGCAAACGAAACGGCGACAATTTAGGAGTATAGTTGAACTAATTGTGTAATCATAACATTGCCCAAAATATGCTTCAGAGTCATGTTAGTCTTTGCTCCACCAACAACACAGATAACGCACACGGATTTTTGCACTGGATGTTTATCGAGTAGCTAGTATGCATAATCCGGATACTCAACAGCCCAGATCTCGCCCCATGCGTCTTCTGGATTTTCTCGAGTTACAAATAGGAAATGGTAGATAATTTTCAATGGATGTTGACGTCCGGTTTGCGTTGTCTACTTTTATAAAAGCATACCCGAAGTAGAATTTAGGAAGACTGTGAGTAGTATAAGATTTTGACGGTTCTGGCAGAGAAATATGAGGAATGCCGGTTCTGCGCGGAGGAATCAAAGAGTTGCCGTTCCTGAGGGGAGGAATTCAAAAGGTGTTTCAGGAAAAAGTGCAATTGGATGGATTTATTCTGTGACTAATTAATGAAATGATTAATTAAGCAATTAATGATGACTAATTAAACTATTACGTAATTTTGTGGTAATTCGTATAAGTGTTAGAACATTTTTAATTCGAAAAAGTGTGCATGATTCTTTGATAATACAGAAATACCTTACAGTAATCAGTACCTCAGAGAATGAAGCGGGGTTATTGTAAATGTATTTATGATTTTTTTTATTAACAAAAATGATCACTTAGGGTTTCGTTTATACAGAATTGTCTATATGAAGAAACATGAACGGGCATTGTTCAACAATTTTTATATTTACTTTCTTTTGTTACTTTACCATAAAAATAATACGTTAATAATTCTTATGCATGCTGGAACATGAAACTTCGTCATAAAAACCAACGTAAGAAACCTTCTTCCCACATTCTAATTTTATCCAATCAGAAAAGTTTGTGTCATATAAATATCATCCCTATAGAAATTCATTTCTATCTAACAGTTTCTTCTCTTGCCTTTTGGAGAAGAGTTTTAGTCATTTCTTTTAAGCATTTTGAGAAGTCTTTGGAGCATATTTAATTCAATCTTTGTTAGAAATATGTCTGAGAAAAATATTATGGATCCGGTGGAAAGAGCTTTTGAAGAGGATCCTAGGTCTTTCGATGAGCATGTTATTACAAGAATAGCTGATATGGGGGAACTCCGAAATTCTCAGCTAGATGAGCCTTTTGAATCGCAAGACTCAATGAAATTGAATTTCAAGTGCAATGCTTGTGGAATGTGTTTTTCTAAGAACTGCAATTTACGAAGACATTTAAGAACTGTGCATTCCACAGCAACATTTAATTGTCTTGTTTGTGACAAGGAGTTTTCAAGATTGTACAATTTATCGAAACATTTGAAATTAATTCAATCCTCTCCCGAAAGAAAATAAACTTCAACGCCCTCTACATCAAAAATTGTTCCTCGTCCATCCTCATCACGTGGAAATAGAGATTCCGCTTTCAAATCTACAGCACGAGTTCCAGTACAATCTGCATTTAACAGCAGATTGAAAACCATCCGTTTGGAGAATGATGCCAACTTCAAAGACATAAAAAAGAATTCTAATGCTCAGAAAGAAACCTTTTACGAATTAATTTGAGTGAGTTAGAGAAAAACGAACTGAAAGTGAACTGTATGTTGCTCAGCATTTGTAGGAAAGAAACTCTGAAAGGCGTTATCACTGATGAAAAAACTTTCAACACTGAAAACAGAGTTGTGCTATTGAGTAATTGAGTACATATATCAATGAACTTTTTGATATTACAATGACAAAATTCTAGCAGAAACAAGTGATTTCCACGAAAAGGCATCAGGCGGTGTTCAACAATCCATTATCCGTTTAGAAATAAGGCTAAACATATACAACCCTTTATCTGCTCCAACGTTTATCCCTTTACCAGTTGAAATAAAACATAAGCATGCTGTGATCAATATTGAAAACCGTCATAACGAATGCTTCAAATATGCTGTTTTGTCTGCTATCTACCCAGTTCAAGATAGAAAGGATAACGCATATTTACCCAATCATTACTTGCCGTTTCAAAGCAACTTGGACTTCTCTGGAATAACCTTTCCCAGCCCACTGAGAGATATTGGAAAATTTGTTAAAAATGACAGCCTTTCCATAAACGTGTATGGATTCACCCAAAAAAATGAAGTTTTTGTCTCCTTATTTCCGAAGAAGAAAGGGAAGGCACATCGATCTGTTATATACCACAAATTCGTAGGGAGGCACTTATTATGGTTGGATAAAAAATTTATCGAGATTGGTTTCAAGCCAAATTAGCCTTCACCACCATAAAATGTTCCTTTGTCGACACTGCTTGCTGTACTTTTCTGAAGAAAACGTCCTTAAAGAACTTAAAAAGAACTGGAGCATTTATGAATTTGCACGCTTAAAATGACTGAGAACACTTTACTTCAATTCAAAAACATTCAGCATTTGTTGAAAGTTCTATTCGTCGGATATGCTGATTTCGAATCTGGTACAGAGCCAATAGCTTCACGTTCGCCATCGTCCGCACGATCTTTTACTGAAAAGTATCAGAAATACGACCTTTCTGGTTCTATTGCTTTGTGTGCAATTCAAATGGGGTATCCAAATCTCCGATTGTTTATTTACAGTTACGGAAAAGGCTAGAGAAATTGAAAAACTCTATTCCACCGACGAAGAAATGATTCCTCTGAGTATAGAGGAAAGAAAACAACAACTCGACTCAGCTACTAGGTGGTATGCTTGTGGTGTAGTTTTTACATTAATTAATTACAAAGTGCATGATTACGATCATCTAACTGGACAGTATAGAAGACTAGCTCACAATCTCAGTAATTTAGCTTTAAAATCTCCAGCAATTTTACCAGTGATTTTTCATAATTTATCCGGTTATGACTCCCATCTACTCATAAAAGAACTAGATAACGACAAATACGATATTCACGTAATTCCTCATTATACTGAGGAGCACATTTCTTTTTCTAAAAAAGTGAGCAGCAAGTTTGCAATTAGGTTCATCGATTCGTTTCCATTTATGTCGAGTCACATCGATAGTCTTGAGAGAAATTTAAAACCTGAACATTTCGTGAATTTATCGACTTTTTCTCCGCTGACAAACTCCCCCTCGTAATGAGAAAAGGGTGTTTTCCTTATGACTATGTATGGAATATGAGCATTTCAGATGAAACGTCTACCTCCAAAAGAGAACTTCCACAATCGTCTGAATTAAGAACATATATCAAAAGATGAATACGAACATGCAACAAAAGTGTAGAGTGCTTCAATGTACGTACTTTATGGAACTATTAAGATTTGTACGTTAAAACTGATATTCTTCTCTTAAGCGATGTATTTGAAAATTTCCGAAACGTCTGCATCAAGACGTACAATTTAGACTCTGCATGGTGTTTTACAGCACCCGGCTTGTCATAGAATGTGATGTTAAAATTCACTCAAGTTAGAATTGCTAAATGATTACAATATGTATTTATTCGTAGAAAAAGGAATTCGAGGAGGTATTCCTCAATATTCAAAAAGCTATGCTAAGGCAAACAACAAATATATACTGGACTATGATACGACCAAACAGCAAAACTATTTGCTGTATTTAGATGCTAATAATCTTTACGGTTGGGCAATGAATCAGACTCTTCCACTTAAAAACTTCAAATGGATTAATTCTATCGATATTACCAAAATTGAAAAAAATGACTGGAAAAATCAGCGGGTCTTTTTCAAACAGCCGCTGATGTTAAAGGCGTAGGACTACTTTACTCGCGTGACTGTTTTGTTTATATTGTACGATTCCCTAAGATCATTAGCGACCAGTAACTTTTTTCCCACGCCATGTTTCACTGAACAGAGCATGTGCCTTAGCGGGAATTCCTCGTTAAAACGCCGACAAAGAGAACCGGGAGTCCAGGCTGTCACCTGTGGACTACTCGTTAGTGAAAGTGATTGATTGGGTCATTTATCTCCAGCCTGAGAAGCCGCTTGCAACAAAGGAAAGGACCAAAAAGGTAAGGAGCCAATAATGGCTCGCTAAAATAGACTCCACCTACAAAACTGACGAGGATTCGTGGAGAGGCCTGTTGACCGCTCCCCCAGTAGGAGTACGATGGGGTTTAAAAGAAAGAGCGAGGATAGAGAACGGAGGAACGGGGAGAGATTTTTGGAAGAGGAGAAACGAGCAAGGGCTCGATTTTCTTGGTGGTGAAACGATAGACTTGTGTCGCTGAGATCTCTAGTCCGGTCGACGGAAGACCGACTTCATTCTTTTAGGCCACTCGTAGAAGTGGGCCTGTTTGGTTATGTGACAAGAGTGCTGTATAGAACTGTGCCTGAACTGTAACAATTATTTCATTTTTTTCATAATTTTTTCTTACATTTAATCCAGAACTCTGCTAATAAATCTCTTGCACGCACGTGCTATAACAAAAATGGATTATTGCTTGGCTCTGGACCTTCCTCCTCAGAGGCCTTAGCTGTCAAACACGTTACAATATGCATTTTGTGTATATGTTTCTTCAATAATATGTAGTTACCGAGATATAGAGGATTGCGTCACCAATGCATCCGTATTTCTGCCCAACTTTGCGACTCAGTAGTCGCTGAACTACAATTCCTATTTTCAATTTTTTAAAACTTCTGTTGTTAACCTTTATTTCTAAAACAAGACATTAGTTATGTTTTTAACATATGTAGTTAAGGATATAGAGTATATTCCATACAACGTTTTTTTGTGGCATTTTGGGGTGTGAATCAGATTCCTTCCTGTGACCCCAATGGGAGGAACGTAGTCCTATGCTAAAAGAAAGCCCGAAAGGCTACATTCTAGAGGTGGACATAGAGTATCTCAAAAGTCTCCATGACTCTCATTCGGACTTTCACTTGCACCTGGATCCTTTATTTCTCCTGGGTGCAGAGCAAAAAGACTCTTGACAACTTTGCTTTCGATAAAACTACGTAGTTCATTATATGAACCTAAACGACTGTTTAAAATTCGGTTGGGTTTTGAAAAAATTCAAGAAATGTGGTTAAAACCGTACATTGAAATGAACACATAACTACGTAAGGCAGCAACGAATGAATTTGAAAAAGATTTCTATAAATTGATGAACAACGCCATATTTGGAAAAACTATGGAGAACGTCAGAAAAAGAGTAGATGTAAGACTTTGTAACAACGGGAGCAAAGCAGAGAAGAAGCCGATTTCGAAACCAAATTTCAAAGATCGTACTATTTATAGTGAAACTTTGGTGGCATTTCACATGAGTAAGACTGTCTTAACCCTGAATAAGCCCATAGTCTTGGGTATGAGTACTCTAGACATTTCAAAAAGACTCATGTATAGATTTCATTTTGAAATCATGCGAGAAACTTACTACTAAGATTCTATGCTCCTCTATACGAATACCGATAGTTTTATTTATGATATACTGAGCCAAAATGTTTACAATGACATGAAGAACATTATTCAAGAGTTCGACACATATGAATACACGGAAAATAACATATTTGGGATTCCTGCAATAAATAAAAAAGTTCCCGGCAAGTTCAAGGATGAAAATCATGGGATAATAATGACCGAATTTATCGGTTTGAGATCAAAAATGTATGCTAACAAAGTTGAAGAACAAGAACCCTTGAAAAAATTTAAAAGTGTCAAGAAATTGTCTCTCCAGAAAAATATTGCGTTCGAGGATTAAAAAAGATGTTTGTTTGATGAAAAAAATCTTCTAATACCTATCAACCTCATTAGAAGTGTTAACTATGAAGTGATCAGGGTTACTGAGAACAAACTTGATCTTTCGCCCCATGATAAATTAATAAAAGACACGTACTCAAGAATAAAATTAATACAGACTCTATAGGACATTACTCAATTTAGTGATGGAGAAGTGTAATTTTTTGTACAATTTTTTCATGCATGATTATAACTTTTGTATACATTTAAAATCGAATGTTCGATGAAAATGCTGTTTATAAATGCTGTATTCGAATAGCTTCTCAATGCTTTTTATAGTGATTTTCGAATGTATTTATTTCCATAAGTGTTTTGAAAATCATTACAGAATAGTTTTGTTTGCTTTATTGATGGTCACTTTGTTCTCACTTGAACCAATTTCGAAAACATGTAAATATAAATAATAATATATGATGCAACAGAAAAAAAGGTGAGAAAAGTAAATTCATTTTTGACTTAAACTTTTTTTACTTGTGATTTTCCTTTTCTGCTATTTGAAAATTTTCATAACCTCTTTTTTATTTCCCAAAACATTTTCTAAGATTATAATTTTTTTAGTTATACTTTTATTATATACGAAGTATGCTGGTTTTAACCTCATATTCCTCTGCGGAGAACCGGCACTTTATAGTAGAAGATTAGGTCGTTTCTATCCTCTGATTCCTCCGCGAAGAACGGGCAACCCTTTCCCAGATAGCACGTAAGTTTGCAGCAAATTTGATTTTGACTTGTCATGGCAAAATTTGACGCGTCAAACTTGAATCGAACTTGTAGCAAGTTCCATGTGACAAATAGCGCCACCTACTTTGCAAATCAAACTTGCTGCAATTTTGCAAAACAAGCTTCCTGCAAAGATAGCACAATAAAGAGATAATTATCTTTGTCTCTGTTTTAAAAAACATCCGATTTTTAATAGCATCTCCTAGACCGTAATTCTTTTTTATTAATTCAATAAATCAATCATAATTTGTGAAAAAATTAACTTTTTTATAAAAAAAAAATTGAAACATTTTCCATCTTTTCACTAAATATATCACTCTCACTTTAAAGAAAACTATATCGCCTTTTTCTTAATGTTGAAATTTTAACGTTTATAAACAAAATTAAATCTAAAAAACAGTCAGTGTTTGTTGAACAATAATAACTAGACATTTTGTCCCATTTTAAAGTAATTACTTTTGAACTCTAATTTCATAATTTATTCTACTAGCAAAACGTAGTTATTAGCGAAAATCGCTCTCTCTTTGACTTTAAATCATATTCTCAACTCAAAAAATAAATGAAATCCAGAAAATAGTTAAAAATAAATCGTATACGAATCGAATTGAACGATGTATTAGCGAAATCTATCTTCTCCTCTCAGAGTTCAACTGGCTCAATGGTTAGCGTCTCCGCTTCGGAACCGGGAGGTCGCGAGTTCTATCCCGGGTTGTGTTTCGTATTCTGTTTTTGCTATAATTTGCAATAAGTTTTCACGGCAAGCTTGCTGCAAGTTCGTTTCATGGTGACTTCGGAGCTATCGTTAACTTGCTGCAAGCTTGCACTCTTGTCATGACAAATTTGTGGCAAACTTGCACTCTTGTCATGACAAATTTGTGACAAACTTGCACTCTCTTCATGACAAATTTGTGGCAAGCTTGCTGCAAACTAAAATTGCTATCTGGGTTGATTCCTTCTCTCAGAAACGGCACCACTTTCAGATTCCTCCGCGCAGAAACGGCATTCCTCATATTCCTCTGCGCAGAATCGACATAATCTTCTACTACTACCGTGAGTACCATATAGCAAATAAGCTGCGTCTGTGTGTCAAAACTGCAGGTTGATATTCAAACAGGAATAAATATAAAATGATACTAGCAGCGGTTTTGAATAATTGCTATAAATTTACTCATAAAATATATCTGTCCTAGTGGGCTCTGCTCCCTTCTCTCTAACGCTGCCCAATCCTCAGAAGAATTGCGTAGAAATCCTCCCAAGTTTGATTTGCAAACTCTGCTGGATTCGCTCCACAAAAAGACACTGTGCATTCTAGCAAGCATCGTTTATGGTTAAGCTTGATAGATTTGTTGCTAATCTCTCCATATTTGCATCAACCGTTAAAAAGCTCGACAAAAGGAAAAAAGGTTCAGACTTAAAAATACTTTATTCTTAATTTCTTTGAGTATTTGTAGTTAAAATATGCTCAGATTTAGAAGATTTTAAAATGTTTAATTGACACTTAATCTGTTTTCAAAAAATGCTATTCCAAATAATTTAGGTTTTTGCCATTTCTAGAGAACAAATTATTTTTTGTAAAGTTAATATGCATTTTTAAAAAAAAATTAATTCTGATTCTCTTTTCTTTAATTCTGTAACAAATTTATGTTTGGACAGTGAAATCACGTGATCCATCGTTTTCTGTACATTAGTGGCATTAGATTCCGCCAGACAGAGGGGCACGATCTCCCCGACAAGGGGGACGACCAGCTGCTTAAGGGGAGGGGCGTAATGAAGACACTCTCAAATTTCCCCCAGATTGTTATTTATCTACTAGTTGAATAATCCATTGGGTGAACGGGGTACGAAAATTTTTCCCCACGGGGGACCTGGACCCTAGACTCCTCAATGGTGCCACCGTTGCTGCTATATATGTTGCCAAATCCTATAGCTTAATAACATTTCCTGGGAGGCGTATAAGAGAAATTTATATTCAGATAGACACGTGTTAACTTTCTTTACTTTTTAAGCTTTTGTTGTTTACTTAGGAATATCAAGTTGAACTACATGTCTACATCATTGTCCGTTCGCCAGGTATCTTAGCTTGGAATTACTATAGATGGCGTTGTTTCGGGACAACAGTTGTGCATTATGTTTACACAAATATTAATTTTTCTTTCTGATTCCTAACAGTATTTTGATTAATATTCACTTTCCTTCTTCACCCAGATGTCTTCTTTCCGTGTTTGCTCTTCTGGCTGTGATAGGAAGTTTTATAACTGCTTTCGAGTATTATATGAAAGAAAAGTTTCCTAAGGACCGTGAGTATGATTCTAGTGCTCATGGTAAGATAGTAAATACGCAAGCTTATTGTCATTCTAGATAAATGACATCTAGAAATGTATACAAATGAATTTCAGAATGACTACATCTCTATTCATAGATGTCGTGTCTAGATATGGTAAAATGGCTATGCGCTACGCCACGAGGCAAATTTAAGCGTCACCTGGAGCTGCTTCCTGTCTCGAAAACGGTACAAGATAGGGGAAAAATCTCAAATATAAATATGTAGAGCTTCATCCATTTAGCACAAAAAGACACCTTCTGCCCATTAATGACAAGAACAGAAAGCTTAAAACTTCAGTTATTGTTTCGCCATTTCCAGAACTGTTATATCACAAAACGGGTTAGAAAGAGAAAAAAAAAACTCTTAACTCTACTAAGAACTGGGATAAAGCAATAAAATATTTAATACCTTTCACGAATGTAGAACTTGTAGTCCAGTCAACGAAGGTCTAAAATGGAGGTGAAAAAAACATAAATTATATAGTTTTGAAAATTGATACACATTTTCATGAGGGCTCCTGCTGAACATACTAAAAGTTCCCGTTCCTGGTGGGAGGAGAGAGCGCGGGGACTGGATCTGGGGGAGAGGATTCCATCCCCCCTTTTTTAGTTCTTCTAGAATATCTCAAAAGCTATTCAATTT
>BGPR01047992.1:0-11658 GCA_013235015.1 Araneus ventricosus | reverse complement strand
ATGTTTTCGATAAATATTGAAGAATAAATTCTTTAATCTATTCAGTAGAAAGTTATGCAAGAAGTAATAAAATAGGTTTTTAAAGACATTAGAATGTCGCTGTAATAAGAACTTCATAAAAAAACATAAAGAATACATCCGCTACCGAAACCACAACAGATGCATAGATAATTATGTAAAATAATTAACTGTAATAAGAGAAACTGCTGTCATTAAATTTAATCATTATGCTTTTTATATTTCTAGTAATTTTAATCAGAAAACCTGTATATTTTTGCCATAAGTAAAGGTTTTTCTTTTAATAAGTTCAGTTAAGATTCAATAACAAGCAAAACACTAAATTCCTTAAAACTTTGATATTAATATTTAATTAATATTTTTATATATATAATAACCTACTTTGATCAAATTTATTCATCAAAGTTATTTATCAAATTTTTACTGCAATTCTATCTATATGGTAATAAAAAAAATGTTAATATGATTTTAAATGGAAATATTTATTGTTTAAAATAGAAAATATCGATTTCTGTACTTAAATCTGTAGAGTTGTCTCTGAATCATATATACATACTTGTAAATATATCTTAATTTTAAATTTACATTTTTTTAAAATTTATACGAATATTTAGCAAAAAAATAAATATGTTTACTTTATTTATGAGTTTCATCGGAAACTTATATTTTAAATAATCCCTTGCGAAAATTGCATCATTTCGTGTACTGAACTTTCATTTAAACGTACCACTGCTTCATAGAAACTGTTTCCAAATATAGCTGTAATAGCTCAAAAATAAGAATGCAGACTTCAGTTTCTTCTTGCCGAATGAATAGTACTGCATGAGGGCATTCTTTATTATGCGGCCCCACACATCGTTACCATAAGAAATTCAAAACAAAATGCAGTAAACATTGTGTGACGAGCTTCCAATTAAATTTAGCCTCAACTAATAAAATCTGTTTTCGAAGCATTTCCGTCTCGCAGAGTGAAGAATTTAAAGAAGACGACCTTATTTAGAAAGAATCATAAATATTTATGACCTAGAAAATGCCACTGTAGATGAGTATTATAAATTTTCGGCTGGAATAAAAATGTTATTTTGTTCATGAAGAAAGTCGAGAAATAAGAGTCTAAATATCCACTTATAATATTTTAAAAAAATACTTTTTAAGATAAATTAAAATAGTCTATTTCCTGCTTTTTCAATATTTTAAAATTATTATTACACAGTTTCTATCAGAACTAAGCGACGATGAAAGATATTTTTTAAATGTGAAATAAAATTTTGTTACTGGCTGCATTAAAATAATATTATCTTTATAATTTTTATTGCTATTATCATTTAGTTTTTAACTCTTGAAGTTCATTAGAAGGAACTTGCATAAAACTGCATTCATGAATTGTCAGATTAAGTGATTTCACTTTATTTGTGATCGTAAAGAGAAATTTTATGAGGAAAAATTTTGCGTTTCAATTTTTTACCCGAAAAGAATATTTTTGAGCAAATATAAACTCTAAAACAATTCAAAAATAATTCCAAAACCTTTAATTATTCTTCATGTTGCTACCCGATTGCTATTAATTTGAACGATCATTGACTATTGCTATAAATAAAATTTAGAGATGAACATTTTCAGCTCATTAAAACGCCATATAAATAATACAAAGATTAACTAAAAAACTGAAAAAGTAGCATAAGACAAAGTCAAAACAAAAAGTAAGACGATAATTCGACAGATGGACTTTTTCAAAGGTTCACCCCTTGCTGGGATTCTAAATTTCACGAACATTGGGATAATTTTCTGTAGAGAATCTAACATTAATCAGTGGTTGTTTCTTTGTGAACCGAAATATCCCGAAACGAAGGAAAAACTATTATCAGATTCTGTAATTATGCCTTTTGAGCAAAAACCAGAAGAAAGAAAAGACAAAGAAAAACTAATTTCTGCCCCGGAAAAATAAGAAGAAAGATCAAGACGTTAGCACTATAATTTCGAAAAATGGCACCGAAAAATAAACAAAAATAAAGTTATACAGAGGAGGAAACCAGAGAGCCAGGATCCATCTATTGAGAGAAACCAAAGTAATTTAAAAGCCTCAAATCATTTTATAATTAAAATTTCAGAATTGCAGAAATTTCTAGGGAATCCATTAAACTGTAAATTATTAATTAAATTATCTTTCGCTTTTAAATAAGAGACACGGTTGTTTCAAATTTATTTAATTCTGTTTATTTGAGAGAAATTGAATTTATAAAGATTTTGGAATTGAGATAAATTTGAAAATCTCATAAAGTAATGGCCCTGAAATGAAATGATCTCTTTTGTCATAAATACCTGTCAAAACATACATATCTTAAATCTCAATTACCATATCCAAATAAATACATTTCTTAGTATTAGTATTAGTTTTATAAAAATTTTATTTCTTCTGGATAGCTGTTAACTAAAAAAACCGAAGTCATCATTGTTAAATAAAATGAGTCGTCTATATCCTTGAAACCAAAAATTAAATTGTATTTAATAACATTTCTCACGTAACTGTGTAGAAAGACATTGACCAATTCACTAGAAAAAGAATTTCCCATTGGTATACCCCTAGCCCGTCTGTAGAAGTCAATTTTATTAAAGAGATAGTTTTCATAAATACTAAAATTGCAAAGTTCGAGTCATTTATTTTTAATTATAATATCAGAATTAAGGTACAAATCGTATAAAGTTAAGCAGCCTTCAAGTAATTTTTCAGGCGGTAAGCTGGTGAAAAATTTTCAAAGTCAAAGTATTTATGCTATTAATATGATTTTCTTTTAAAAATTCAAAACTTCATTATTACTATTGATAATTATCTTTTATTATTGTTACTATTAATAATTATCTTGTGGATCTTTAATTTTATCTATAATACCTTTGAGTAGTTTGAAGAAAAATTTACTAATTTGATGGTTGTAACTACCAGTGCTACATGTGACATACCTGCATTTTAATGCGTATTTTTAGGGAATTTAATCGTTCAGAATAAGTAAGGATAGTTCAAATTACATGTTCTGAGTTTAAATTTCTTGGCGAAGGCTAAAATTTTTTTATCGTATTCTTTTTCGCTAGAATTAATTAGTTGATAAATTTCATTTAAACTGTACTCATTAACAAGAACCTCTTTAAAGTGGAATTTACAAATGATACAAAATTGTTCGCTATTCGCCGCCATATAAATAAAATTAATGATATCTAATAAAATCACATTATGAAAAGGAGACTAATTCTAATTTCCTTTTGGAATCTGATGTATTAAGACTAT
This sequence comes from Araneus ventricosus, assembly GCA_013235015.1. NCBI lineage: Eukaryota > Metazoa > Arthropoda > Arachnida > Araneae > Araneidae > Araneus > Araneus ventricosus. The sequence continues at coordinate 8,363 of BGPR01047992.1, read as the reverse complement.
TTTTATGGACTCGATTTTGATTAATTCTGTCTATTTGCTGTTTGAAGTTTTGACTGGTAGCAAATATTAGTGTAAAATTATTCTTTATTCATCTAACATATAATAAAACAAAAAATATAAATGCCTTTTTTGAATCGAATTCAAACTCGGTTGTTCTGAGTTTCTCTTCAATTGATACAGCTAAAAATAGACACAAAACTCATAATAATTTCTTAAAATATTCTTTAAAATTTTCTTGAAATGTCTTACAAATCTCATATCTTTATTTTTTTTAAAAATGACTTTTACCAAAGCCTATCAAAGTGAAAAAGAAATGCTGAAAAGAAATTTCAAATCTGTTTGGTAAATATGCGCATACTGAATGAAGAAACCATTTCAATGTATATCGGTGTAAATTCTACAACTGCTTTCCGCACCTAACCCACATTTCTCGACAGAAGGAGATGCGCCTTATTTACTGGATTCGGGATTCTTTCCTCGAAAAAAAGCAAAGAAGACCTCACCAAGACACCAGCAAGAAAATGTGCCATTTCTATCCTTCCTCTGGAAGCATTATTGCTTTCACACAGCAATTCGTCCTTAAGGTTACTCCTGGACATTATTTTAGGAATTCTGTTTGTCAGTAAGAGAAAAAAAAAGGTAATTCCTATTTCACGACATTCTGATCACCTTTAATGAAAATGGTTCGAATCTTGTATTACTAAGCGCATATTTGAAGGGATATAAGAAGAGGATCAGCAGTTGTTTAATCTTTGCGACCCACCCATTTCTGTGACAGAGGAAAAGTTTAAATTCAGAACATTGTGGCATTTGAGTTCACACGGAAGGTGAATGCAGTTCTATGCGTTGTATAATAAATTTTCACGAGAGTTTTAGCGTTTGATTGAATAAAAATTTCATGGAGTCTGACATGTAAATTTCTTTGCATGTTGTTTCTACTTTTATTCGTTTTCATTGTATACTAGTAGTACGCGAAAAGCGTTGCCAGTGAAGTATCAAAACAAATACGCTGAATCGAGCAAATAACCAAACCAGAACCACAGAGAAGGACTCTGTGACCAGAAAGGGGCCAACTCAGAAATCAAAAAGTATAACTCCCGAATGAAATTATCAAATCAAAACAAAATGTATTAGAACAAATATGGAATAATCTTTCATCCCCAGATTAAAAATTACAGAAAGGGGAAAAAGCAATACGCATTCATCAAATACAATTCAAAATTAAATTATGAAATAAAAAAAAGTTTCTAAAGAAATACGCTAAAATCTAGCAAATAACCAAACCAGAACCACAGAGAAGGACTCTGTGACCAGAAAGGGGACAACTCACGAAATCAAAAAGTATAAAGCAAACAAGTTCAAAATATAAATAAAAAAATCAAATCAAAACAGATATATAAAAATCTTTAATTTTTGATCTGGTGATTAAAAATTAAAGAACGGTGAAAAAACAATACGTATTATTCAGATACAATTTACGAATGAAAATATCAAATCAAAACAAAGAGTATCAAGACAAATAAGCAATAATCTTTCATCCCATATTAAAAATTAAAGAAAGGGGAAAAAATCAATACGCATTCATCAAATACAACTCAAAATAAAAATATGAAATCAAAACAAAAGTATCGAAACAAATACGCTGAATCTAGCAAATAACCAAACCAGAACCATGGAGAAGGACTGACCAGAAAGGGAACAAAACGCACGTATCCGATCGAGTAACAACTAACAAATGAAATTATTCTTACTCTCTTACTCATGGAATACAAGGCCCGGAAAAGGAAATTTCTCTCCAAATCAAACCCATCCTCCTTTCTAAAAAAATACTTGGGTTTTATTCCGCAGTCCAGCCAATGATGCCTCTAGTCCACATATGTTATTTTTCCCCTCATAAAATCAACCTTTAAACATTTTTTCAACTCTTGTTTGCATTTTAAGCTCATTCTTGTCTATGTCTTAAATGAATTTTGTGGATTATGTATCCTTATGTATATTTTATATATTCGTTACCTTAAATCATCCTTGATATATTCTTTTACGTAATTTTTTGTCTGCAGACATATTTATATTTAGTTTATTCCAAAGGTTAGAGGTAGTATACAGGTTCATTTTTTCCAAATTTGTTACATAGGGATCTTAAAGTTTAATTAAAGATTAGAGAAATATTTCTAAAGTTTATAGTTAAAGCACTATAGTAAAGGAAATTGCAAGAGTAAGTATTTAAATGTTTCTTATTATATCTAATGAATAACACTTTTGGAATAAAAGACATTTTTCGTGCTTGTGTCATAATGAATAATTCTGATATATGTTTAAAATTATTCAATATCATTAAATTTGTAACAAATAATACTTATATTTACAATAAGAATTAAATTATTGCATCTTAGTATTGAAAGATGCATTTACTTTATGTATGTTTCGATGTTGTCAATAATTTTTAAATTACTAAATTTAGGCAAATGTTAGCAATCTTAAACACAATTCGTTGTTGCTCCATTTGATATAGAAGCACTGCTTTAACGCAAACGGAATAAGAGGAATTCCAAACATTAGAAACGGAATACAGATTTAAATGAATGTATACTTTAACGTATTTGAAAAGAAATGTTCCCCTTTTTTCTTAGACTAGTATTTTGTTACATGTCTCAAATCCGTAGCTTCCATGAAGTTACCTAGAAAGTATCAAACAAAGACTTGTTTAATTTGTAAATGAAAAGTCTACGTTAGTTCAAGAAATTTTTCAGTTTTAAACGAATTCAATACATTAACAACACTTTATTATATCTGATCCGATAACCATGAAAAGTTTTATTGATATTGAAATTTAATACAAAATATTTATCATTTTACGTGCTTAATATTCCACTTGGTATCTCGAAATATTTCTAAACAAATTCATCAAAGTATTTCATATAATTTCATACAATTTTCACCATTGTATTAGAATTTAAGTTATAGCAGTTCTATGAATTATTCAGAATCACAACTTACGATATGTATTTGCAGACGCTTAAGAAATTATATAATTATATGAATGAAACTTATCCATATAAGCATGCTCTTACTGAGATAAATTTCCTGTGGAGAATATTTTCTTAAAGGACCCATGGATAGCAGAACCTGAGCTGAATTTTTTTAAAATTATTTTGCCAAAAATTATTTTTAAGCGCTTTTAAGGTTTAACAAAGCTCATCCAATTATCCCTGACTGAAATATTGAAACAAGATACGGAAACTGAGCAGTTTGATGCACTATATTTAGAAAAAAAAATGACAATAGTTTGATTTTTTTCATTTTAAGACAATTTATTCGTAGAAGCAACTATTAATATTCGAAGAAGCAATTATTTTTCGACAAGACAAAGCAATAATTTTATGCCATTATTTTTTCCTCTAGGTACTTTAAAATGAGTTATTACAAATTTTTAAATAATCAAAACTATTTAATATTCGGACTTGTGCTATAAAAAAATGTGTAAACAATGATACCGTAGATAGAAAGGAGAGAAAAATATATTTTCAAAGTTTCAGAGCCTATCTACGAAGGAAAAGAAATGTAATTTGTTTCACTGTTGTGGAAGATGAAACATTCCTGAGTACTTAGTATGGGAATTTAATAAAGGTCTAAGTTTTGTAGTCATGGAAGAGCGTTTCCTTTTTTCATGTCACCGCGCTGCAATCTCTCAAAAGTAGTTGGGACGTTATAAAATTAATCAAAATTTTATTTCCTCTCTCAATCTTTGTTACATTCAGTCTCTACATGCCACCCTCTGAGAAAGGCACGCGATCATATATTAACTTTCTAGCAAAGGCGCATAAAAGTGCACATAAATAAATAAGCCTCCATAAGCTAAATTTATTGCTTCTCTGTTGTTAGTTTTTATTATTTTAACAGGGACAAAAAGAAGAAAAAAATTCTAAACACCCTCCAGAAATTTTAATTAACCTTGCACATAAAGTGTTGGATGGTGTCATGTCACGCTCTTATATCAATCTTTTATCAGGTTTTGATTTTTGTTCTAGTTAGATTTAAATCTTCGTACAAAAACTTTGCAAGATATTGGAAGAGTATTGTATGTGATAGCATTTCAATTTTTAAATTTTTTATTTACGTATGTTAAAATTTCATCGCATAATTTCATTGCAGTCTTTGAGGACGGCCGCACGCTTAACGCTACAGGCATCTGGCACACCGGTCTGACATTCGTCCTCAAAGGGTTAAATGACTAAATGCACTTTATTATATTCATAAAATGTTACATAAAAATGATACGAACGACCAAAGGAACATTTTTTCTATGCATAATTTTTTTTTGACATCATGAAATGAATCAATACATGGAATTATAAAAAAAATTCCATCCATTTACGATTATTTCTGCTTGTGCAATTTTATATACAGGATATCTATTACCTTTTAATAAACTTTTGTCTCAAAAATAAGAATCTAAGCAAATATTTAGTTAGGATTTCAAATTTACTGCTACATCAATAATCAAATTACCTTGTTATATGCGTATTATTACATTACATTACACCACCTGCATCCCCGTGTTTAGAGCCATTTTGGCTCCATTCCGGTTTGGATGGATAGACATGAATGTTTTTTTAAGAAAGGGCAAAAACAAATAGCAGATACAAAAACAAATAATAATGAAAAAGAAACATACACTGGACAGTACATAGAGGACAAAACAAAATAGAAAAAATAAAACGTAGAGGAAAAAAGTCATAATTTGCCGGAAGTGTGTTTCAATCTGGGTGGATGAGTGCTCAATGACTATCCTTTACAATGAGAATGTTCTCATCACATAAGGAACGCATTAGGAGTCGAAGCCGGGTTCTTGATAAGTTATTCGTGAGAATTTTTTTCAACCACTGTAATTTAAATGACACTGTAGGAGTTTGGAAATGCCAGGAGAGGGTAAACCGACATTTTGTGGCATAGTGCATTGGATCTCCTTTCCTCCGCACGAGCAGTTGTCATGTGTTCGAAGATTCAAGCGATGAAGGTATGAAGGGAAGAGCCGGTGTCCTGTAACGAACATTAGCTTTTCTCTATTCCAACCTACTGTCTTGTTTGAGACCCTAGGCACTATATGGTGTGTTCTGCTGCCAGTTTCTCCGTTATCCCATTTGTCTTGCCAGATGCTTAAAGCAGCTGGCCTCATATCATATTTCAGGTAGGAAATTGGCTTAGGTAGAAAGAAAGGGTAGCCTTTTGTGATGGCTTCTTTGGCTGATTGGTCTGCGCATTCATTGCCAAAACAACCAACGTGGGCTTTAAACCATCTCAGTTGAATGTGTTTATGGGAGAGCAAAAGGGTTTGAATCTCACGGACCATCCAATGGTGGAATTTAGGATTAAGTATGGCCATGAAACTTAATAAACTGTCTGTCCAAATTTTGATTGGTCTATGAAGGGAAGAAGCTTCTTCAATTGCCATTTTAATTGCAAGGATTTCAGCTTGGAAAACCGAATTGTCGAGATCGAGATTACCTTGTCATGAGGATAATATTCCATAGTTTTCGATAATACAATATGCGCTACCAGTGCCTACCTTTAAGTGAAGAGTTAAAGTTCATACAAAATAAAAATAAGTAAATAAAATTATTTACTTTTATTTCAAATCATTAGGACGTTCTCCATAAATGCTTTTAGCTTATTCTCAGGATTGTTTTCTAAAAATAAGCTCATTTTAATAGTTCTCTCAATCAGTAGTAGCGTCACCTCTTTCTGTCCTGTCCACTACGGTTTCTTCCACGAGCATCTATTAAATTGTCTATCAGGTAAGCGTTTATAATATCCAGTCAATAAACAAACCTGCGAATGACATTGGCTATGTGGGTATTATTGGGTGATGAGTTGCTCACACCTTATGACAAGCGTTATCTCTAGAAAGAAAATAAATTACATGTTGCAATACTGAAATGAATTATGTTATGACACCGTAAAGTTTGCCTAAATTTTGTTGACCATCGACGGCAGTTGATTTGCATAACAGATGCGCGTGGATTTACCGCTTCAATTAAACAGTCCTCCCATTACCTAAGGCGACTGTCAATAGGGATCAATTTTTTTATTAAATTCCCTCTTTGTTTTTTATCTATTCTGCAGTTTCGCATGAGTCCAACTCAGAAATTGGATGATATTATTTTTTCTATCACAATTTTATCAACAATTTTCCTTCGAAAAATGTGGTTCACTGATCAATTCTTGTGCATTACAAAACATACTACATTTTTCGAAAAAATTCTATTAATCCCCTGATTCATCCCAAGTGATGTGCAAACAAAACACTCAAGAAATGCATGAACATTTCGCTAAAAATCCTTTTATTGACTTCAAACAGCTTCAAATCCATATTTAAAAACCAGGAGAAATAAAGTTATGTAGATCGTAAGGTAGATTGCGTTTTTAAATGTCTCTTGTTGAATTGACTTAAAATTATAAACGCTATTGCCTAGACGGAATGCTGACGCTTTCCTGAATTTAATATTATTTCCCATAAAATAATAAATTACTCCAACTACATAATAATTATCTGTTTTAGTTATATTTGAAGCTATTCAAATGGTGCAGAGAATGAACAAAGGGACTTAGGAATGTTTTAATATCACTTTTTCCGAACAAATTTTCAACTGAAGCATATCAGAAATACTGATAATTACTTAAAACAATAATATTCTTGCAATCCGGTTTTTGTTTGTATTGCATTAGAACTAAATTTGACGACTAATAATTGATAGTCTCTATGATATATATATTTTATCGTTAGATTTACTGCTAACACTAAATGCTCAATTCAAGAGAAGTTATAGAATTTCTGTAATTTGTTTTATATTGACCTACTGACTAGGATTTCCAGTTATATTAAATCCTTATATCAAAATACCGTTCAATCTTCTCTAAAAATAACTAATATATTAAAATGGTACACTAATGGTTTGTTTCTCATTTATTAATCATGTAGAATTAAATAATCATAGCAACTCGGATTTTTAAGAAATTATTCTCATTACTGGTCCTTCATTTTAAATGTGGCACATAAAGTGAAAGAACCAACACAGATAACACTATAGAATACTAAATAAATTATAGTTTCCAGGATTTCATTTTCATACACAAGACGCCAATAAATAGGGAAATGTTGCTGAAAGATATAGTTATTTTGGTAGAAGCTTTTTAAAGGTTCAGATTTAATGACTACTTTGATGCAAAACGTTTACTGAAATAGACACAAGCAAACCTTATTTTTTAAATTATCTAAAACATTTTTATACAAATGAAAAAATATTTTAATAGCTTGGAATCAATTCTTGGCATTCAATGTAAAAATATTTTGAATTTATATATATTTAAAAATAAAAACATCAATTTTTTCTTGCTTTCCTTATTAAATAAATTACAACAATGTCACTCAAAATTAGCTTTTTGCTGCAATTACTCACTTAAAAAACTTACATAAGAAATGTATCAAAAATTTAAGAGTCAACCAATTGAGTTCAAAAATAAAAGAAATGCATCTACATTATAACACCAAGCAAACATGGTTCCTGAACATATTCTTTCTGAAAAATATTTGGCATATAAGTTCAAAGACAAAACGATTTTTTAAAAAATCTGATTATTTTGGTTGATTGAATAATATTTTCCAGATATGGCTTAAACTTATTCAAACTCTATAATTTCATTCTTGAAAAGGTAAATGAATTTTAACCCTCTGAGTGGTTCGGTCTCCCTTGTAAAGCGATTCGAAAAGCGATTGTTCGAAGACCCCTTATCTGTTTTAAAAGTGCGCGCTCCTCCGAACAGAACATGTTCCAAAAGCGCAGCGGATTCAGTCTCTTCCCCCCTCTGATCCATGGGTAATCAGCAACCCCTCGAAGGGACTAACCACAAGAATCCGTTCTATTCAGCTAGGATCCTATTCAAACTAGCCCTTACTGCCTTCGGAGAGCCCACCTGTTGTGGGATAAATTAACACTTCAGGTCTTCAAGATGGGCAGTTGGGATCTATTTTCTGCACATTGCTCGTGTCAACAACACCAAATGACAAAAATACACACCGGTTAGGCGCGTATACCTATTTTTCATGTTTTGAATATCTAATAAAGTGAACATTATTGAAGCTGCATAAAAGTTGATGATTTTTAAGATCTTTGTGATTTAAATTTTTTGCCGTTTATTAATATTTGTATTTTAGCTGCTGGCTGTATTTTATATTAGTAGTTTTTTTATATCCGTGACTTCACTTTATTTACTCGTCAGCATATTATTCTATGAATTTAAAATTAATTTACTAAATTTTAAGGATTAAAAACAATGCCATTATATATATATATATATATATATAT